>PVKA01027794.1:0-30119 GCA_004027165.1 Ctenomys sociabilis | reverse complement strand
AAGCTTTTCACATATATGTTCAATGGTCACTAAATTCATATTGAATAATCCTGTGTATTATTATGGTTGAAATAATCATATATGTAAGTATTTTATAATTGTTTTTAAATCAATTATATAGAGATCTAAAGAATATTTCAAGGCTTACTTTGGGAAATGTACAGTAAGTTACTAATGGGCATTTCTGAGTTTATCTGGATGCGTCATGTAGGCATGACATTGAATGTTCTGCTACTGTACATTGCCTGTAGTCTGTTAATCTTTGCCCCTGACCACATTTATCTTCCAGCCCAACATATTTTCAGCAACTTTGCTCCACTGAGCTCTTCCTCTATTCAGACTTTGCTTCGGACCCAGCTGTCCATGTACTGAGTCCTCTGAACCATGAAACAAATGAGCAACTTCCTTTTAAGCTGCACTTGTCCAGATATATGGTCCCTACAAATGAAAAGCAAACCAGTACAGGAAATTAGTACCAAATAAATGGATCTTTTCTTAACCCAATGGTTTAAAAGACTAGAACTGATTTAAGGAAGGATTTTGGAAAACTTTGGAAATTTAAAGCAATTAAGTCAGACAATATTTTGGAA
Organism: Ctenomys sociabilis; assembly: GCA_004027165.1. NCBI lineage: Eukaryota > Metazoa > Chordata > Mammalia > Rodentia > Ctenomyidae > Ctenomys > Ctenomys sociabilis. The sequence goes on along the minus strand of PVKA01027794.1, from coordinate 29,529 downwards.
GACCACAGTTCTCATAGGAATGCAGACAATAAAATGCCTGGGATATAATGTCTCATTAGAAAACGAGGTCTCTAATGGGAAATGAGCCAGAGCCCATAAATGGATTTTATTTTGTTCTTGTTAAAGAACTTTTGAGGAAGACAGTATTGAACAATATTAAGATAATGGATCTGATGGTTAAAATTCCCAGGGATCCAATATTGTAATTATGGCATAGAGACTACTAACTGCTTAGAGATTTATATATAGCGAAAGATAGGATAAAATATCAGAGCAAATAAATTTCAAAAATTTAAATTTTCACTATAAAAGAACCAGTTTGGGGCCAAGAGGAGTATAATTTCTGAAGAAATTAATACCATTGAAAAGAAACTTAGTATTTTGAGCCGAACAAGATAAAACATGGATTGGGGACACCCAAGAATCAGAAAGGAGTCACTTATCACAGGCTGAAAGGGAAAAGAGTATAAAGCATTGATGTAAGACACAATTCTCTGTGCTTTCTTCTAATGATTTGGTTACCTGGGATTCATTTCAAAATGCTCTACTATGCAGAATAGCCACCATACTCATTGTCCCCACTCATTGATTACTGTCAATTTTGTATCAGATCTTGGCATTGTCATATGATGCTGGTTTTAGAGGGCAGGTGGAAGCAAAAGTTTTGGGTTGCCAAAGGCTTAACACAGATTTCTGAGGAAGGCCAGGCAATGTGGTGATGAAAGATTAAATTTACGAAATAATGGGAATGAAGCTGTAGGTATAGCAGAGACTATAAATTCACAGGCCCTGAGTTAACCCAGTCCAAGGGAGAGAGGTGGTCTGAACTATATCCCTTAAGACCATATGATTTTGTGGTTTTTAGATTTGCATCTATTGATATAGTGTATTATATTTATAAATTAGTGCATTTCGAACCATCCTTGCATCCCTGGGATGAATCCTATCTGGTCATGGTCTTCTTGATGATTTGCTGTATTCTATATACTACGATTTTATTGAGGATTTTTGCACCTATGTTCATGGGGAGATGTACTATAGTTTTCTTTTTTAGTTGTCTTTTCCTGGCTTTGGTATCAGTATAATACGGGCTCCAGGGATAATTTTTGGAGGGCTGCTTTAACTACTACAAGGACAACAATATGCAATGTATTAATTATTGTAACTGTCCTACCAAACTGTTTTGAAACTGTCTCATTGCTACTTCTTTCTCAATAAAATTAACATAAAATAAGACCATATGAGTGGTAGCATGCAGGCTATGGTATGTCCTGGATTTGGGTCACACGTTCAGAGTCTTTATCTTTCTTGTTTTTGTTCTTGCTTAGTCCAATTCTTTCCTCTCTCTTTACTTTTCTTTTTTTAGAATGGGAATGGCTATGCTGTACCACTGCATTTTTGAAATAACTTGCCATTTGAATTTTACCAGCGTTCTCAGTTTAGAGTTTACCTTGAGTTCCGGAAGAGAATTTTGACTTAAATTTTGATCAAAGCTTAATCTGTGGAGCATTAAGTTGTGCTTATTTGAGGGGATGATTTAAAGCGCAGTTCACAATATATCTGGACAGGACATCGAAGGATGATAACCTTAGTAATATATTGTCCCCTGGCTCCTTGGTCTTCGGTGCTACTCCTTTGCTCCAATTCCCAGGCAATATGATCTGAGAAACGTGGCTCCACCACATTCTTCCACCATGATATTTCTAACCTGAGCCTTCTATCCCTGGACTGAATGGTCTTTAATGGACGACAAACAAAATATTTTCTCTTTTAAGCTGTTTCTGTCATGTATTTGCTGCTACCAACAGAAAAGCTGATGAATACATATTATATATGTATAGAACTTTATTTACTTACTCATTGATTGATAGACACTTAATTGGTTACTTTTCCTACTTAACTACTATAAATAATTCTAGAATGGATATACAACATGATATTGTTGTATTTAATATAAACAGATTAAATATACAAGTAAATGTCAGAGATTGATAGGGTAGGTTAAAATGCATGATGTAACTATATATTATAAGAATCTCACAACAAAAGTTGTTTTTCATGTCTATCAACATAATATTTTCAAATTAGCTCAAGTAAATTTTAATAAATATAAAAATATCTATTCAAAAGTCTTCAGCCTTTTCATCAGTGATATTGGAACATCTAGATATCCAGAGGGGGGAAAATTATCAATGAAATTAAAAACACCTCTACCCTATTTCGTAGCTTACACGAAAACTTGCTTAAAATGAATCAAGGACGTGAATAAAAAATCCAAAATAAGAACATTTCTACATTTTTTTTTTCTTTTCTGTATTTAGCGCAGGGTTTACAGGGTGTTCGTGGTCCACAGTGTCTCACTACACAGGTCCGACTCCTAGTGATTCTGTTTTCAGCCTTCCAAGTGCTGGAATTATAGTGGGCAGGGCCAGCGTGGCATGCCAGGGATCAAACCTAGGCTGCTGCGCTCTACCTAAGCAAGCGCTTTAATCCGCTGAGCTTTCAGGCTAGCCTTAAGTTGAGCAGGATTTTTTTGTTTTTGTTTTGTGTCTTAAGGGCCGGTCTGGTAAGGCACGTGGAGGCAGGAATCTAACCGCAGTATCCTGAGCCTGACTGCATTTGCAGGAGCAGGTGCTTAAACAAATGAGCTAAGCAGCAGGGGCCCCTAGCCAGCAGGTCCCCAAGAACATTCTTAAAAACGCAAAAGTTACTAGCATCCAGAACCAAGAAAAATACTTCTTCACATTAAAACGTAATTCATAAACATACAAACGAACACAAAGATGATGAAAAGAACTTCAATAATTATTTGATCTGCAAAAATTATGTGAAATTAATTAAAACATAACATATAACCAGAAGAAAATTTCTTATAAAGTCTGTATCTTAAAAAGGCTTGGTATGTGGAATAAATAATTCACTAAAAATCAGTAAAACCTACAGCAGAAACTGTGATGGGCAAAACTGTAGACGTTTATAAATTTATGTGTAAAGATTTTTTTGTGGAAGAAAATGTGTCTGTGCTAAAAGTGATAGCTGATGTCATGAACCAAATCAATAATCATAAGTAATATAAATTAATATACAAACACTTAACACTAATGAACTCATAACACTCATAAGAAATGTGAGGATAAATTATTGACAACACCTGATTCAGTGATGATGAAGGGAGCCGGGACAGTTCGCAGAATACTTGTAGGAAGGTTAAACTGAGCAACTATCTTGAGGAGGCTTCGGTATTTTCTTTAAACAGATGAATATGCAACTGCTGCATATGTCAGGAATTTCTACTTGTGAATACATATCATAGAAAAATTAAAACTTTTATTCACTTAAAAGCCTACATTGGGCATTCTTTAGAACTTTTATCTATAATAATAAAATTCCCTTGTGTTCTTTGATATGTAAATGTAATGCACACGCTCGCATCATAGGGCTATTACTCAGCGATAGAAAATGTTCTAAATTCACTTCTCTGGATACATTCCTAGAACACTATTCTAAGTGGGGAAGAAGCCAATTCTGAATATCTGCATGATGTACAATTCCATTTGCATAACATTCTTTAACTGGCAAACTTTTAAGAATAAAAATAAATGATAGTTGAAACTACCTACTTAGAAAGAAGGTGTGGGAGATGCAGCGGTCATTGGCGTGGCTATATGAGGTAATGTGAGGAATCTGCGTGGTAACTGAAGCATTCTTTTTCTTTTTCTTTTTCTTTTTTTTTTTTTGCCTGTGTTGATGTCAGTAACTTGCTTGTAATACCGTGCCATAAAGTTTTAAGTGTTATTGTAAAAATTGGTAAAGGGTACACGTGATCTTTTAGTATTATTCCTTACTGGGCATAAATTTACAGTAACTCGAAATAAAATGTTTTCTAAAATAACAATTTTACTCACATTTTTACATTTGAATGCCTGGGAATATTTACATAATGGGCCAATACAAACCAAGTGGATAGAACAAGACGAGGAATTAAGGAAAGACACTAAAATATGACCAGTTAAATTAATGTTACAGAACCTGAGCTAAGACTCAAGGAAATGCTCTTACATTTGGAGATTTACCTAAGGTTTTACATACACTTTCACTTTAATTTTATACTCTATAGTATTTTACAAGTTATAAAAAGAGATTATTAAATAACAAAAGTATTGAAACTGTAGTGTGTATGAATATTGTATAAATATCTAGCTTTGTTCTTGCTCTGATGGTTGCTGTAAAATAATTTTTTCAAACTTTTTGACTGTCTTCCAATGGAAACAATTCTTGTGAAGTAACTGGAATATACAGTGGCTGAAATAACTCAAAAGGAATGTCAAATACTGTATTGACTGCATAAAGATATGATTATGTGAAGTTTCAAACGCCACGTTACCAACATTAAAGAACAATAACAAACATATATATCATAGAATACGTGTATGTATGCACATAGAGAGTTTATGTAGAACTAAAATCTATACCTTTGGACTGCTACAGTTTGTACAGTCAGTTCAAGGACCTTATTTAACAGAAAATCAGTTGGAAATTTCATCATTTTCTAAATTAACAAAAGGAAATTATCTCTTGGCTATCTTTAAATCAAAATAGATCATGAGGAAATGAGATAGAACAATCTCTTTGAAGATTAAAATTTAAAGATATGAAAATTTGAGTAATCCACTCTTAACATTTTAGAATTAATCATTTCTATAAATTTTCTGCTGTTCAGATTCATATAAATTTGCTTACTTAGTGTTAGAATCTTCTTTTACATATTTACATAATACCATGAGAATTCAGTCACAATCATTCCTGTTCTTTTTGGAGTACTTTTTTCAGAGTGAAAATGACATGCAATATCCTTTTACTCAAATTTTCCTTTCTTTGAAATTAAATAATGGTCGACCTGCACTCATGTTACTTCACATTTTTCATTTCAGGATTAATTGTTGAAATGAAAAGGGCATTCTTTTTTCAAAATGCATATTTTAACTTACTTAAGTTTATGGATAAATATTGTCATTTTTCTTTTTATGTAAAAGGAAGACACACAAACAAATGGTAAAGCTTCTCTTTTCTGAGAAGGAAATCTTCTACCACATGTGTAGCTGCAGGACAGGACTTAGTCTACTGAGGAATGAAAGCAGCTCACAGGAAAGTCATCCAGGAAGTGTAGTTGTTTTTTTTCTCCACTATTATGTAACTCGGTAGATATCAAGATGACACTTTCCCAAAATTGAATATCTATTTCTTCAGTAAAAGCCCATTTGACTTGTAGATTCAACTACATTTATAATGAATAGACAACACAGAGTTTCATTAATAGACTGGAGAATTTTCTATTTAATTCAGATTAACCAAAAACAGAATATCAAGTCCGTAAGATGAGCGATGTGCCTCCATCTACCTTCTGTTCAGCAGACTTGCCTGTTCCTTGTTGCGCTGATGCTCTGCACCTTGCACCGTCTTCTTAGCCTGCTGTGCCATTTGGATCAGTGGGCACGTTTTCCTGCACGATTTCAGTTCCCAAATAGAGTCGTTTAGGCTGAGGCAGAATCTGCATTACTTTTGTACATTCCACACCGTGAGAACTGGTTCCCTACACACCTCCACCTTCCAGGGGCTGATCGCACCTTGGAGTCAGGTTGGCAAGGAGCACACAGCTTGCCCATAGGGCATCACTTGCAAGTAGCTTGGTCTCTGCAGAAATAATATTCATTCTAATATTTAAATCTAGCCTAAAATGTTGAAAGTGTGTTACTTTTGATATTTTATACTTTAACTTCATTCTGACAAGATTAGTATATTAGGGGATAGAGAGAAAGAAAACTCTTCATGATTTATTATCAAGAATTTGCTGTATGCTTAGAACTATGCACAAGTGCTTCCGTTCTTAGAACAAAACAAAATCAACAGCAAAGGCAAACATCTTTTCCTTTTGCTCCCTTAGGGGGTGATGAATGAATAATTTATAAGCACTTACACATGCATTTTTGTGATGCTGGTAGACTGTGTCTTCAAAGGATGATTCTTCTGTTCATATATTATATATCCTGGAGTTTAATTAAAAGTGCATCTGCTTCACTATGTAGGAAATGATCCATGAACAACACTTCAGTGTACGTATACATTGTGTGTTATAGTATGCATTTCACAGAGTAAAATCTTCATATAATTAAATAGAAAAGTATAATTATTAAACTTGGTAAATATAGGTGGAAATTGTAAACACATATTTTAAATTAGAACTTAAATAGAGTTCATTTAAGCAATTCTTATTTTGAAATTAATCCTATTTTTCAATTTTGTTTCGCTAACAATACAGAAGATTCTAACATGGGGCTAACATATGAAATTAAGGATCACAATTCCATAGTTCTTGTCCATTAAATTCTAAACAAATTTCTGTGAAGAGGCAAATATTTTATACTTGTCAATTTGATTTTCAGATGTGCTTTGATTATCCTTTCTAACTTAGAGCTTATTAGATATTCATTTACCATTTCTCCTTCTTAAGCTCATCTCCAGAATGAACCTGGAATTTGTAATTTGCAGGTACATACAGTAATCTGGAGCTGCTTGTGACCATATCTTAGAGAAGAGGTCCTTGTTGTCATTTTCCTACTAGGTCACCAACAATGATTTTTCTTAAAATTATTTTTTGGTGCCAAGGATTGAACTCAGACCTTGCACTTGCCAGGGAAATTCTTATTCCACTGAGCCATTTCCCAGGCCCTAAAAATTTATTTTAAAGAGAAAAAATAACAAAGACAAGAACAAAGCACCAACCCCCCAAAAAAAAGTGATACAGTATTTCAAAACAGTATGATAGCAAATTAACAAAGTTTGTTATATATATGTATATATTGTTATCTTCAAAGTATTTGCTCAGATTACTAGATGCAAGTGTGCAAGACTGATCAAGCAATTACACATTGATTGTTCCTTTCAATAAAGCAATAGAAATTTCCAGTACAATAATCTTAGCTATCTACTTTTAATACCTAAATCTCTTAAGTCAACTTTCTAGTATTTGCTGTTGTATTGGAGATGGTTTTACTCACCTGTCACTTTTAAAATCCTTCTTGTTGATTTTCATACATTTACCCTTCATTTTCTTATATATGCTTTTAATAATGAAGCTTGAGTTTATATACCATTTAGAACTTTGGTATTGTTATGATTTACCAAGTTTGGAAAGTAGTTGTGTCACCTATAGCTTCCTGACAAAAATGTTGTAAATCACCTAAACAAATAAATACAATATTTTGAAATTAAAATAGCACAACTAAAAAAGTAGCATTCATGTGGAAAAGTAAAAAGAAAGGAAAGCAGTATACAGGGAAGTTAGAAGGAAGGAAGAAAAGAAGGCAGGAAGGAAGAAAGGAAGGAAGGAAGAAAGGAAAGAAGGAGGAAGGAAAGAAGGAAAAAAGGAAGGAAACAAAGAAGGGTGAAATGGAGGGAGCAAGGGAGGAAAGAAAGGAAAGAAAAACAAATTCAAGAAGTGCTGCACACAAACTATGAAGGCAAGGAGAGCATGGAGCAGTGTACTTCAAGTCCTCTACAAAACCAAACTCCAGCCCAGACTACTATACCCTGCAAAACTCTCTTTCAAGTTTGATGGAGAAGTGAAATACTTCCACGACAAAGAACAACTAAAGAATTTCATGATGACAAAGCCAGCCCTTCACAGGCTGCTGAAAGATGTTCTAGAGAGAGTCCACAATGACCAGAACTCCACGAATGAGAACAGAAGGAACCCACTGTATAAGGAAAACAATTAAACACAGGATAAAAAGAAGTAAGCAGCAGCAGGTAAATAACATGTCAATCATAAGTCCACACATTTCAGTTATAAGCGTCAATGTAAATGGGACTCAATTCACCAATTAAGAGAAATAGACTGGCACAGTGGATTAGAAAACAAAATTCAACAATATGCAATATACAAGAAACGCATTTAACTCATAAAGAAACTCATAGGCTAAAAGTCAAAGGATGAAAAACAATACTACATGCTCCAGCACATCAAAAAAAGCAGGGATAGTAATCTTGTTCTCAGAGAGTCTCAACTTCAAGCCAAGAGTGGTCAAATGAAATAAAGAAGGACACTATATATTGGTTAGGGAAAAAATTCAAGAGGAAGAGGTAACAGTCATAAATGCACAGGCACCAAACACAGGAGCACCCAACTATAAAAGACAAATCTTAATGGACATGAAAAATCTAATATCCAATAACATAGTCTTAACAGGATACCTTAACATCCCCTCATCCTAAAAAAAAAAATGGATCAAGCAGACAAAAAATTAGCAAAGAAGTAGCAGAACTGAACCAGAGCTTGAAACAAATGGACTTAGTGGACATATACAGAATGTTCCACTCAACAACAGCTGAATATACATTTTTTTCAGCTTTACATGGAACATTTTCTAAAATAGGCCACATACTAGTCCATAGGTCATGCTTAAGTATATGCAAGAAAACAGAAATTATCCCAGGCATATTATATGACCACAGTGCAATGAAATTGGAAATAAATGACAAAAGAAACCAGAAAAAACCTTACATACATGGAAATTAAACAACACCCTGCTGAACAACCAATGGGTCACAGATAAATTAAACAAGAAATTCAACAATATCTACAATTAAATGAAAATTCAAACACAACTTATCAGACTTTATGGGATGCGACGAAAGCAGTTCTCAGAGGGAAAATCATAGCTATGAACTTACACATGAGGAAAACAGAACAGGAATAAATAAACACCCTAATGTTACACCTCCAGCATCTAGAAAAGGAAGGGCAAACCAAACCTAGAGCCCAAAGATGGGAAGAAATCATAAAGATTAGAGCAGAAATTAATTCAATTGAGAAGAACAAAATGGTTCAAAGAATCCACTAATCAAAAAGTTGGTTCTTTGAAAAACTAAATAAAGTTGCTAAGCTTCTAGCCAACCTCATTAAAAAGAGGAAAGAAAAAATTCAAATACAAGCAATAAGAAATTGAAAGGGTGAAATCACCACAGACCCAGTGGAAATCCAGATTGTCAATAGCTACTTTGAGAATCTTTATGGTCACAGAATAGAAGACACAGATTAAATGGACAGATTCCTTGAAAGGTACAAATTACCAAAACTGAATCAAGAAGATATAACAACTCTCAATAACCTAATAATAACCCCCAAACAGCCAATGAAATATGAAATATAATAAAAAAAACCTACCGACAAAGAAAAGTCCAGGTTCTGATGGATTCACAGCTGATTTCTACAAGAAACTTACTGAACATATCCTATAAAGAAATAAGAGAAAGTTTAAATAACTACATGTAACTCGAATGGAATAAAGAGAAAACTGTGTTGCTGAGCATGAAGTAAATATATATATGTACTTTTGTCTATTAAGGTCTAATAAGTTTAAACATTTATACATTGAATAATTTCATATAATCCATATAAAGAAAGACCTCCAAAGCAAAGTATATACATCCATAGGTATTTTAAGAAATTTCAAAATCCATTTTCAATAATGGATTTTTAACTTCGACAAAAAATATGGAGAACTAGAAAAATACTCTCAACGAATGTAACCTACTTGAATTTTTTTAACATCACTGAAGAATGCAAAATATCAACTATGTTAGAAATATGGCAAGATTAATAAAAGCAATTTAATTTTCTATCCTGTAAAGCAAATCTCAATGTATTTTAAGCACCTCAATCATAACGGATTTATGTTACACACCAATAGCAAAAATATGTATAAAATATACATAACTATTTGCAATTATGTGAAATGCCCTTAATTAATTCAGGACTCAATGAAGAAATAATATTAAAATTTGAAATGTTTTGAAACAGAAAAATAATAAATAGCAGACTGACTTTTGAGTATGCAACTATAGCAAATGTACATTAGAACATGTGAAAAATCAAGAGCGCTGGCCAAATAACTGAACAGATTAAAGACCCTGCTTAGGCAGATACAGGTGCCAGGAGTCTGACCCCGAGCCTGACATACCAACCCCGTACCCAGCGTGCACTGAGACGGCACTGAGACGTGTGCCTGTAATTCCAGCACTTGGGAGACTGAAAACAGTTGGCTCACTAATAGTCTGATTATGCAGTGAGACCCTGTGCACCCTATACACCTTGTCCTAAATAAAATTTTAAGAAATAAAAAAATATTAAAATTCAACTAGTCACTTATGTTCCACATTTTTAAAGAAGGTGACAGGAGTACATTAATGCAAGCCTATCAGTTAAGCAATATAAACAGAAACCAGTGAAATACACAAGCAGTAAACAACAGAGACAAAAATCTATGAAAACCAAAGCAGTTCATTGAGACCAATTGCCTTAACCCTGATCCTCTCCAGGTCTGACGAAAATAAGCAAAGCCATAAACTGCAAGACACAAAGATTAGCAAGGTATAATTTGTATACATTATACAGATATTTAAAAATACAATAATGTAAAAATTAAAATACAGTTAAAAACTTAAAGAATGGAAAAAATTCTAGGAAGATAAAATCTACAAAAGTTTCCCCAAGAGAAATATATACTGAAATTAACCTGTATTTATTAAGTAAATTAAAATAAAACACATTGACAATAAAAACTCAGGCCCATATGTTTTTACCTGGAAATTCTATTGAATTTTTCAGAAAAAAAAAAATCAGTGCCAGGCAACAGCCAAATGGCTCAATGGATTAAAGCACCTGCTTAGGCAGAAGCAGGGGCCGGGGTTGGATGTGAGGCATGCTGTGCCCCAACCCGAGGGGACACTGCGAGGGCGATTGGGACAGGGCATGGTGGCAGGCACCTATCATCCCAGCTCTTGGGAGGCTGAACACAGATGGATCGCTACAAGTCTGATCTACATAGTGAGACCTGCAGACACTGCACTAAAAAAAATCAGTACTTTTTTATGACTTTTCCAAAAATTTCATAAAGAAAATCTATTCACTTCATTCTAAAAGAATTAACAACAGCTCACACTAACAATTGTACAAGAAATTTATACAAAACAGTAGCACTCATGAAGATAATGTTTTTTAAGTTTGTTGAATTATAGCATCTTTTATCATATAACTTGATAGAGTCATGCATATTTGAAGAGTATAAGGCTAGTGATATTAAACCACATTATTCATCACATTAGAAATTGAAACTATGTTACTGTCTCAGTAGAAAGTGAAGGAACATTGTCAAATTTCAGCAGTCATTCAAGACCAAAATTTTGAGCAAGTTACCATGAAACCATCCATTGTCAAACTGATTAGTTGTGCACAAAATCCTTATAACTTATATGTTATTTAATAATGAAAGACCCAATTTTATAATTATAATTATAATTATACAGACATTCACTTTTACCATTTCTATTCAATATTGTATTGCTGAAGTCAGCAAAGTATGGCACACAGTGCTTTTAAAACAAATTGTGAATAGTAATAAATGGTCTGCAGTTGCACAAGAAATAATTGTGTATATGATATTGCAAAATAATCTACCAAACACTACAAGAATGACTGGCCAAAATAGCTCAGTGAGTTAAAGCACCTGCAAGCAGGCGCAGGAGCTGGGGTTTGATTCCCAGGCCTGCTGTGCCAACCTTGCCCCCAAAGCACACTGAGATGGCATTTGAAGCTGGGCATGGTGTCTGTGTGCCTGTAATCCCAGCTCTTGGGGGGCTGTGAACAGGTGGATCACTATGAGTCTGACCTAGAAGTGAGACCCTAAACACCCTGTAAACCCTTCCTTAAAATAAAAAAAAAAAACTATAAGAATTGTTCTGTGACTACATAGAGATGGAAAAAGTTCCTATTTTCAAACAAATTTATTTCTATAATATTGCAATAATTAACAATTGAAAAGATTCATAATCACAATAAAAAGTTGAACTTTTCATTGATACTTTTTTCTGAAGATGTAATGTAACTTAAAGCAGGAAATATGACTAAAAAAGCAATTTTAAAAAGGCCTAAATAATATATTCTAAACAAAACTGCAGTATGGTATTGTTTCTAATTGATTTAATAAGTGATTCTGACAAATGGTATGTGTCTGTGAAAAAGAAATTTAATCTTATACCTTATATTTGAATAAAATAATGTATAGTGAACTTTCATGTCATAGAGTGAATTGTATCCAAATATATTGGAACAAACAGAATTCAGTGATATGAAAGGAAACAATACTGAAAAGAAGCACTAGTTTTATTTATTGATATATTTATTTATTATTTTATATGATTTTCAATGTATTTGATTGTTGTAGAATCTCACTATGCAGCTCAGACTCATGGTGATCCTCCTGCTTTCAGGCTCCCTATCTCTGGGATTATGGGCATGCACTGCTATGCACAGACTGCGCTGGCCCAGCCCACCCTGTGGGTGGGGCTGGCGAGGCATATGGTACCAGAGATAGAGCCTTGGTCCCTACGCCTGCCTAAGCTTGCCTAAGCAGGCACGTTAGGCTATTGAGCTATCTCAGACCCAGAAACACCAGTTTTAAACAGATCCACAGACAGTATTTCTAGAGAGTTCCTTCACCAGAAAGATAGAATGGTGAAAAATGAACACATCAAAAGATGATCAACATTCTTACGCATCAGAGAAATTCATACCAAATTTAAAATGAAATAGCATTTTTTATAATAGAGTGGTTCACTTAATAAGATGTAAGCAACCTTGAAAACTTGTTATGGGAAAATACAGAATCAAAATACTGTACTAGAAAAATGTAACACACACACACATATATATATATATATATATGTAAAAATGTTGACTCTTTACAGTATTCCAAAAAATAAAGATTCACTACCATATGTGATCTATGAGGATATTAATACTTTAACACTGAAAACAAAATGAAATTGCAATCAATATTACTCATAAACACAAAAACTAAAGATAAAGCATTAACAAATGTATCTAGAATACAATTTTAGGAATTGTACATTAAACAAGTTAAATTAGTCTCTGGAATATGAGGTTAGTTTAATATTTTAAAATAAAAGGCTGGGAAGATAGCTTGGCAATCTAATTGCCTGCCTGGCAAGCACAAAGACACGGGTTCGATGCCTTGTACCACATGCTGTGCTGGCCTGCATACCAGACCTGGTGGTACATGCCTGAAATCCCAGTGCTGGGGAGGCTGAGACAAAAGGATCACTACAAGTCTGAACTGTGTAGCGAGACCCTGTTTCAAATAAATAAGTAATTATATAAATACATAAGTAAAATAAATCCAGTCACTACACTGTTAAGATAAATACAAAATAATGTATGAGGGCCGGGGAGATAGGTGTGTAGAATAAGCATTTGCCTGGCAAGCACAAGGTTCTGAGTTCAATTCCCGGTACCACAAAAAGAATTATCTCAAAACATACAGAGGAAGGCTGGCAACACAGCACAGTGTTTTAAAGCTCCTGATTAGGCAAGATCAGGCAGGTGCCTGGAGCCACAGTTTGATCCCCTACCACATTCCGCACCAGCCCTGCCCTCAGGGCAGACTGACCCTGCTTAAAAAAATGCAGAGGAGATATTTGAAATGTTCAATATTAATTGATAAGAACGGTTAAACTCTCTAATATGGCAATAAACAAATATTTCATTTGAAACAGAAAGTGCATTCAACCTAGAATTTCATCATGCTTAATAACAAGATTATTTTATTCCCCTAAGGAGGAAAAGAATGGTGTATCCTATATTTCCACTGGTATGCAACATCTTATTGAAATAAGTGGCATGCACAACATTTCAAGTAAAGAATAATATCACACAGACTGAAAATGAAGAGCCAAAACACTGTTTTCAAAGAAGACATAATTTTCTATCTACAACAATCTGAACAATTTGTTTTGAAAAACTGCTAAAATGAGTTCAGCATATTTAGGTCAATACATCTTCCTTAGGCATATTGTTATTGGAAGCAATAAAACAATCAAGATATAACATTTCAAACTAGCTTCCTCCTTAACTAATATAAAGAAATGAAAATATCCACTTTGTTTATGCACAAATATTTGTAAGTTTTATTTATACTAGCCAGATTTGATAACTCCAATATCATACAGTTAATGTATATACAGATTTTGACCTTACAATATAGTGGGATATTACTCACTAATAAATAGTAAAATTGAATTATTATTTGAACACATAAAACCATTGACAAGTCTTTAGGTAATAAATAAAATGAGTCAGAAGTATTCAGAGTGCATATTTCAGTTGTAGAACAATTGTACAGCAAGTACAAAGTCCTTGTTCTGATCTATTGCTGCTCAATAATTAAAAATGTTTTTAAAAGTCTATACCAGCCTAAAGTATTGATAATGTATATTTAATTTATACAAAATTTCAAAGAATCATATATAACAAAAAATCAATAAATTATTAATTATGTGTAGGGACACACAATTGAATTGGTGAAATATGTGTAAGAAGCAGTTTTCAAAGAGGAATTATATATATTTTTTATTGTATTGAAGTACAAATGTCAATGGGACAGTTTTAAGACACCTTGACAAGACAGATTCGATAAATTAATACATTGCAAACTGTTTTCATAATGTTTTGGTATCGTACAAAGTGCATACATGATATTATACTTACAGACATTATTATAGCAGATGTCTCTTATCAGTAAATTAAGAGAGTGTAGCTGTTTACCTATCTTATTTTTTATACCTGAATTATATCAAGGAGTCAATAATTAATACTTTCTAGCTTGATATTTTCCCAGTGGTTGTCCATAGTACTAGAAGCCGACATAATATCCTGTCCAAACACCATTAGTGCAAATCTTGACTCTCATAGAATTATGTAGAAGCATAGCATTATCTATCCTAATTGTACTGTCCATACACACAGATCATGATTCTTCCTTTCTACCTAGTGTATTATGTATATAAACGTAAGTGTACATGTATACGTATATACTCATCCCTTAGATATAAAGATATAGATAAGATAGTTATGTATTTAGATATCCATTATCTTGATTTTGATCATAGTTTTATATATATATATATATATATATATATATATATATATATATATATGTCAATGAACACTATGGATGTTAAGTTTATAGCACATAATGAAACTCCAGTATGGGTGTATCAAATAATATATGTAAATTTGGTTCTTGGTAGCATACATGCTTTGTGATGCTGGAAACGAATCAGTAAAAACCAAAACATGTATTAAGTTGTAAAATTTAAAGGGAGAAATTATTTTGCAAAAGGGCTAAAACTGAGCTTAAAGTTCAAGCAGAAGGACTATATCAAAGCAAAATACAGTCCCTTTTAAAGAAAATGATAACAAAGATAGAAACGTATTGAAAACCTAAAGGTGCCAAATGAAATCATTCCTTCTGAAATAAAATCAAAGTTTGTGAAAAAAATCTTTGAGAAGCTTTGAGGAGCTTATAACAATTGTCAGAGAGACCTAGTAAAACTATTATCACACATAAATTATCTGAAATATAATGAAGACTGTATTCTTTAAAGCCTATTACACTGCAACAATTGTTTTTTGCCAGGATTAGCGTGTCATTTTTCTCTTCCTTATAACATTGGGGAAAACAAGATGGATAGAAATGAAAATTCTGGTTTAAGGAGTGGAACTCATTTGGCTTAATTTTCATCATTATTTTAATAAGTTTGACATGTTATCATATTACACTGCTGCCAATTTGACTGCCGGTCTGTAGCTGAGAATGACATGGACACATTATCCAGCTGCCCACGGTAACTAAAGTCAATATTCAAAATAGATGTGATGTGTACATTAACAGTAAAATAATAGTAGCTCCCAGGCCCACACTGCCAGAGGAAAGAAAATACGATCACTTACATACCCCATTAATTTTTATAAAATAGTAAGAAAAAAATAGAATCAAGAAGATACAAGCTCAGCAGAGTAGTAATTGCCTGGTAGCAGCCGTTCTTTCTTCATGATGGCATTTTGGGTGGCCTTGTGATCACCTACTTAGGTAATACATCTTTCTTGGGAAACATCCTTTGTAATTTGATATACACAATAAAATAGATTTCATTCATGTCCTTATTCATAAAAATGGTCTCTATTTTCTATTTTATTCCTTCTTCCTTCCCTATACATTAGCAGAAAGGTGACAGAAGGTAGAATAGCACACTTGACTCAGAGATCAGTAAGAATGCCGAAGGAGCCAGGATGTCACCAGTATGCTCTCCTTTCCACGCTCTCCTACATCTCCCTTTTTAGAGCCACCGTATTTTGTGGTGTTCTTGTTAGATATACTTAGGAAAATCTTCTCAGATACTTGCCTAAAATGAATGAGGTACAATGACTGTTTTCTGTTGAGATCCTACACAAGCCAATTATTTTCTTATAACAACTGATACCCTTAAAACTATATGATAGATAATAGACTCTGGCCAAATGATTTCCTGACAGTAAATATAAAGTGAAATTTCAACTCTGGCCTGAGGAGCCTTAAAATTCCCATTCCTTCTAACTTTTCAAGGGAAAAAGATTATCTCAGAGTGATAGCAAGCAAACAGTGTTGAAGAGGTAAAAATAAAGGTCAGATTACAGCCTGCTCATTACTACAGTTTTGGAAATTTTGAGACATAAAATGACTTTTGGGAAGGTACTAGAATAAATTTTAAAATAACTGCTACAAATTCTTTTAACTCATTCAAGAGAAATAAACTTAGTTTGTGTCATACAAGATAAGTAGCTGAGTAGATTTAAAGGACATTTTATAAGTGCATTATAAACAAATTCAAAAGGAGTGATCATAGCAGAAATAAAATTGTGAAACAGAATCAAAGGATAGCAGAATACAAAGACCCAACTCAAAAAAGTAAACTCTTTACTGTTTATAATAAATAAAATTTATTAATAATTTATAACCATTAACAATTACTGAGTCAATCAATAGAAGTATTTGCTTTCCAGGTAGTATATATCAGTTAGGGTTCATTGGAACAGCAGATTGGATCTGAAATATTGATATGCAAAGATCTCTTAAGTGGGCTTACAGCTTTCTGTGGAATCCAGGGTGGAAGAATGCAAAGTGTCCACTTGTGCACTAGAAGGCCAGAGGATCCAGTCTCCGCTTCGAGGGCTGTAGCTAACTGCAGAATCTGGCTCATCTATGTCAGAAAGCTGAAGGCTCGGCATTAGCAGGTTCAGGAGGCTTCAGCAAAATCCTAAAGGAACTGCAAATGGGATATCCAGGGCAATGGCAGACACTGTAGCTACTGCAAAGAAGCAAAAGGACAGGCTACCTTCCATTTCCTTTTCCATTCCAGCCTGGATTTAAGCCTGTTTTTAGCCATCATTGTTCTGGAGGCATTTTTCTGGGAGCAATAGGAAATCATATGTATTTTGAGCAAGAGAATGTGTTCTATTTATTTTTTTCTTCAGTCATCATTATGTCAATGAAGAAATAATACTGACTTCTAGATCTATTCAAACCATGGTCATTTAGGAAAATCACTTATCTTTTTATCTCAGTTGGATCAGGGATGAGATAATGTTTACAAAGAAGTAATTACCAATTTTCTCTTTTCTAAAAGTCCTTCTGTAGTTACTGTAGGAGTTTTAACATAGGCTGTTAACTTATGTTTTGGTCAGTGTTAGACATCTTCTGTTGGTGAGCAGGCTTTTCATAAATGCTCACTTGCTAAGACTGTGCTCACGATGATAAAGCAGTATTTTAATTTCATTTTTCTGAAAAATAGAGCCTGGCCAGGAGTGGAAGTGCTCATTTATAATCCTACCTATTCCCATCTGAGATGAGAGAATTAGTTGAGCCCAGAGCTAGAATGGAACTGAATAACCTTGCAAGACTTGCCTCAAATTATCTACAAGCATACACTCAGATGTGTCCAAAAGCCAATAATTTTGTCCCTTAGCCTTATTGGTGCAAATGTGTCAGGCTTTCATTTGAGAAGAGTGATCCTAGCATGCTTTCTGAAAGAGAACCTTCTGGGGGATTGATTTCCTAGTACCTATTTTACTCTGTGCAAGTGACCACGCATTCATAGGTTTTTGCAGCTATGGTCCAAGGGGCTCAACTACTACTCAAGCTGGAGGTTAACTCTGGCATTGTCATACCATACTGGGTTACTGGTATTCATAATGTATCAGCTGTGAGGTCAGGAAGTGTCTACTCAGATTTCAAAGTAAGCTCTGGGAAGCCAGCAAGGAATCTCTTATGAAGCTAAAGGCCATAGATGTTCCAGGAAGTAAAAAAATGCTAGGAATGTGAAACATCTACAGGGGCCAGGGAGATATCTCAGTAGAATAAGTGCTTGCCTGATAAGTGCAGGTTCCTCAAGTTCAAGCCCTCATACTCTGGCAAAAAAGAAAAGCCAACAACCAAAAAAAGTTACATTGAAACATCTACAGTTCAGCCCAAGGGTAAATTCAAGCCAAGAAAAATACTGTGAACTACAGTTAGCAAAGCTTAGAATGGAGCTGCCCAAGTCCTCTGAAATTCATATCTCACTAGTATGTAACCTGGATGCCAAGAACGGAGCTACAAAACTTAATGCTTATTTTTCTGGATTTATGACTACTTTGAATTGATTTTTTTCTATTCTTCTATTCCTTCATTTGGGCATAGAATGTTCTCTTTGTGAAGTTGTAATTTAGGATTATGTATCTTGTTTCACAAAATTTTACAGAGATTCAAAGATAGCAGGCTGTCTCGACACATAATTGAAACTTGGACTAGGGCTTTTGAAAATATTTAAGGCATAGAGGCTTTATGAAATGGGTTATCACCTTTCTCACTTTATACAGGGTGATTGCATTATGGTGGAATTATTAATGGGCTGTTGTCTTTATTTGTAGAGTAAGTATGTTTAAGGACATGAGCTTTTTGGTGTGAATTCGACAAGGCTTCGTTTTTTTACCATTAATCCTGACATGTCAATTTCATTGGATTAATAAATGTGTAAAGGTTTAGCCAAAAGGTATTCTTGTTGGTTTCCAAGTGGGTATTGGGTACTTTCTTTTGGGTAACACCTATGACCTCTAGCCTATTCCCTAACTCTGTTCTCTTTCTCTCGTTCCCACTGGATAAGAGATGAGCAACTTTGTGCTCCCTGCCATAAACTTTCTGCCTTGGATTCTACTGACTCTGTTCTCAGAGTTCTGACAACATGAGCCGAAATATGCTTTTCTATCTTTAATTTTTGACTGCTGGGTGTTGTGTCTCAATGATTGGAAACCTCACAAATGAAAACTTCTGTGGATATTTTCATCAATAGTCTAAAATAAGAGCCAGTTCAGTAAACTTAAGAATATGTAGTGATACGTTTCAGCCATCTGTTTTATAGCCAATTTCCAACATAATTAAACAATAGAATGGCATATTTAAAATAGCAGAGTATCAATAGATCACTCATGAGCTGAAACAGTGTATTGTGGAAATGGCATTTCACATGGTTCATCAAGAAACACCACATACTCATAATACAAAAGAGTGTAGCACAAAACTTCAAGATATTTAGCTGCTTGACATTTAAAGATATAATCAGATTATTAAAGTGACATTTCAAAAACAGAAATAGTTATCATAAGCAATAAGTTGTTAGATCAGAAATTCAGAGAACACTGAGGTCTTCTAGAATAGGGGAAAATGGCTACAGAAATAACACAAATGTGCTCCAAAGACACTGCTGTGACAAAGAGCATTATGGCTTCAGATGAAAACAGTCAGTCTAGTATAATGTGCATGCCTATAATTCCAGCACTTGGGAGGCTGTGGCAATAGGAGCATGGTGACCTTGTAGCCGGGGCTATAAAGTGAGTTCAAGGCCAGCCTGAAGGGTTTAGTAAGACCCTATCTCGCAAAAGACAAGAAAAAAATATCTGGCAGTCTTGTGATCTACTAAATGATAGCCCTATATTCACACCCTATTAATTCTTTCTTTTAACTAGACACAAAATTAGTTTCACTTGTTGTATGCCTGTGGATGAGTAAATGTACTAGTACTATATATTAAGATGACAATAATTATCTGATAAGAGTACTGTGTCCGATTTATTGTCTATGATTGCCAGCACTAGTCTGGAAATGAAAATTAGGTCAGATTGTTCATTAATTGTTTAACATATGCATTAGAATATGCAAAACACTTTTTCTCATACTTGATAGGAATTATAAATTTGCAATGGATTCTGTCAAAAAATAGCTATCAGCGTTCATCTGTGGCTTAAAAGTATCCACAAGAGAGCTATAAACTCAATTCAAAAAAATATATTTCTTTTTTTTTGTATTTATAGGTGGTATGATATCATAGTGCTGGGAACTACCACATTTATACATTATCTCTGAGGAGATTACTTACAGTAAGACTATTTTACTCATTAAAATATGGTCATTAAAGCTGAAGCAATTAAGAAGTCCCTTATAAGTGACTAATTTGTTATATAATGGGGCAATTCTTTGAAGGTTAAGAGAGCATAAGAAAAAGTTTGAATTGGTTTATACAATATTCTATAAATGATAATAACCGAATTTAGGAGGAGTATTTTCCCATGGATGTGATCTATATATGCTTACCTGGGAAAAACATCTTTTGTCATACCTCCTGACATTTTAATTTACAACAGTGTCCTACAGAGCTGTATGAGCAAGTGGATACTTATGTGTAATGTAGTTCTACCTTATTCTTGGTCCATAAAAATTCTGCAATTTAAAAATGTTTGTTTCTTCATGCATGTAATAAAATGTATGCCACACACTGATATTTTGAATGAGGTTGTGCATATTCAACAATGAACAGCAATTTCAAATTGTACACATAAGTGAAAGGATTCTTAACTTATGTAGGATACCTGATATTAAATTATCACCAATACTTATGCTATATGTCCTGTAAGTCTAAGAGACACGCTAAAGTCAGTGTCTGAATATTGTAGAATTCCTTGAAATCACATTTCCATGAAAATATTTTTTCTTTATTTTTTAATTTTTTCTTTTCTTTTCTTTTCTTTTCTTTTCTTTTCTTTTCTTTTCTTTTCTTTTCTTTTCTTTTCTTTTCTTTCTTTCTTTCTTTCTTTCTTTCTTTCTTTCTTTCTTTCTTTCTTTCTTTCTATCTTCCTTCCTTCCTTCCTTCCTCCCTTCCCTCCCTCTCTCTCTCTCTCTCTCTCTTTCTTTCTTTCATGTTTAATTTTATGTTTTGGTGCAGGGTCTCACTACACAGTTTGGACTCGTAGTGATCCTCCTGTTTTCAGCCTCTCCAGCTCTGGGATTACAGACATGTGCCACCATGCCCAGTTTCAATTGCCCTCTCAGCAGGTCTGGGGGCGGGGCCAGCACGAAACCTGGATCCTTGTACTTGGTCCACTGAGCTATCTTGCTGGTGGCAATATTTTGTTTTCTTATGAAATGTATAATAAATAAAATAAACATTTTATTTATTCTCAAATGTTCATTATTGCATTCAAAAATACTTTCTCATTTTTGTTACAGATGATCAGGGAGCAAACTCAGAACATGGTGGATAAATGAGAGTGTGTAACACCAAGTATCAACTGAGTCATTCGCTAACAAGTTCCAAGACCTCCCAAGGACTGAAAGCAAAGTGAACTCTCCACAGCCCTACAGCTCCCAGTATTGCATATGTAAAAGCAGCTCTTGTTTCAGGTGTTACTTTTCTTTCTAACAAGCACCAGCTTTATCTTTTTATGTTAAGTCCTTTTGGATTTCACTATTCACTAATTTTAAAAAGTGTTTTAGGAAAAGTATTATTCAGGATTACAATAGCAGTTTGGGAAGGTAGAATAAAATATTCAAATACATAAACTTTACAAAATGACGTGATACCATGCTTAGGATAAGTACCAACATAGTACAGAAAAGGCATAAAATCCTTAGATGTAGTTATATGTAATATATACCTCATATGTACCCCTTGATACAAGTGACCACATGCTTATATTTTAAAACTCTTTTGCCTTATAGTGATAACACTTCGGTATTTTTCTTTTCTAATTCCCTCTATGCACTTTTTATCATGTCAATAGTCAGAGATGTCAATAGTCCCTTGCATCATAGAATGCCATTATGACAACTGGTCCAGGACTTGTGGAGTAGTTTTATTGTCAATTTTAAAACATAAAAACAAAATAATACATCCCAATTACAAATGAACAAAAGAACATAAACCAAATTTCATTGAAAGTATTCATTTTCATAGTAACGCATGTACACTAACAATAATCCTATTGTTCAAAATGATTTCAGAAGTCCCATTAGTATTTGTCTTCAAAATAAAGCTACTACACTCATAGACAACAAACATATATTACTTTTACATTCATTATCCTGTCAACCAATGATGCTCTGCTGAATAGATTGTTGGAATTATTGAAGAATTCAAACTTCGTACTGATTTGTAGAAGAGAATTATAATTTTCAAAAGAAAGGGATTCAGAGCTAGGTGGAGGGGACAGGGGAATGGAAGGGAATAAAAAAGAATTAAGATGTGTTATAGACATGTCTGAACTCCCCACAATGAATGCAGGCAATTATATATTACAAGGTAGTACTAATAAAAAGAGAGAGCAAATGAATTCTCTTCTCCCCCAAAATCGAAACAAAAAACAAAAAACAACAGAATGTTGTTCTTTTGGTGACTCCAGCCCTGGGAGGAAGCCTGCGCATAGGAGAGACTGCTGGGACTCACCTGCAAAGGATCCCAAGAAGCCTTGAATGCTTCTTCAACACCCCCTAACAATATTTGGAGCTCACATGATCTCAAAAATGCATACAATGGAAACAAAGCTTTGTAAATAGGGAGGAGAACTGGGGTTGACGGGTGGGAAATGGGACGGAGAAAAAAAAAAGTTTGAAAAGATGTCATGTATGAGTACAAATTCCCTATGATAACTATGATCATTACATAGGTTTAAAATATGCTGATAAGCTTAGTAAAAAATTAAGTGCTAAATATAGCTTATCTGTACAGCTTTTCACTACAATCTTCAAGACATAACTAAAAAAGTAGGTTCTGAGCATCATTCTAAACTAAAAGTTGATGAAATGTAAGTATACATGATTTTTTTTTACGTATTTACCTATTGAGTTATGTGTGTACTTAATGAGACAGGGTCTCATTATGTAGTCAAGGTTGACAGGGTCTCATTATGTAGTCAAGGCTGACCCTGAATTCTCTTATGTAGTCCAGGCTAGCCTTGAACTCATGGAGTATCCTGCCTCTTTCTCCTCCTAAGTGCTGGGATTACAGTCATGAACCCCTAAGCAGAGCTCTCACGTGAATATGTTTATTTATTTGAATTTTACTTACTTGGTTCAAGGTCTTCCTACACAGTGCAGACTCAGAGTGATCCTTCTGTCTCAGCCTCCCCAGTGCCGGAATTAAATGCCTGGTTTCTGTGGCCAGCACAGCATGCCTGGGATTCTGGGGCTAGCATGGTGTGTGGTACCTGGGATAGAACCCCAGTCCTTGTGCTTGACAGACAGGCAGTTAAACCACGGAGCTATCTCTCCAGTCCCTGAATATTTTAAATAAATATGTAAGTTCACATTACCACCTACCCTTAGTCACAATGCAGTTTTAAAATATTCTCATTTCATATACTACATACATTTTTTAAAAAGTTTCCCACGTAAATTACACATTGATCAGGCTTTTATCTCAAATTTAACAAAGCACAACATGTAACTAACTTGTTTTTCTAAATTTAAATCACCGGCAATTACATGTTAATATACGAGATCTTGATAATTTGATTACTAGATCAGGGAAATCTTTCAGAATAATTTACTGTCCAGATTTTTTTTTCTGTTTTTCCTTCAGTTTCATTATGGAAGATGATAGGAGCTGGAATCTGGGGAGAATACAAAGGGCGACTTGCTGTGTTCTGAGGGTCATTCATTCACTTCGAAGCTTTGCTTTCCTTTCACCCTTCTTATCTTATTTTTCAGGCACACTTTTGAGTTTTTTACTTAAACGTTTAGATGAATCTAATAATATAGATGGTAGAAAGAAAGAGCAGTAGAAAAGGAGCAGGTGTGAATGATAGTAGAGGGAGGGAGGTGAAGGGGAAGAGGTAGAAAGAGGTGAGGGAGGAAAAAGGGGTGGATGGAAGGAGTGGGGAAGGTAGGAGGCTGAAAGGAGGAAAGGGCCACACCTGAAATATCGTGTAAGTCTTTAGTTATTAGATCACAGAAAATGAGTTCCTCTTTTCTATTTTCTTTTTTTTGTGAAACCAGGGATTGATCTCAGAACCTTGTGTTTGCCAGGAAAGTGCTTATTTTACTGATCCCTGGCCCCAAGTCCTTCTTTTCTACTGTCTTTCAATAGTCCTTCCTAGCAGTGTGAAATGGTTCTTTTACAGAAAGGTCAAATTTATAATTGGGAACTCGTATAAGAAAAGTAAAAATTCTCCCATGAACTAACATTCAATGAGTAGTTAGTCAAAGTGGACATTTTTAGTGTTGCCATGGTCTTTTGAGAGCGCAGCTTCCCTCAGTAGCTGAAACTCTCCTCCTTTGCATCTTTCCTCTCTGCTTGGCCATGCTCCTGGAGCGTCACTCTCCTGCATGCCGTCTCCTCGCTCTCTCAGGTAAGCTAGGACTTTTATGTGTGTGTATCATATGATGCCCCCTGCTAAGATTATTTAGGGAGGTATAATTATTAAATGTTTATTTGAAAATGTGTAATACACAGTTATTATAATCATTATCTTGTGTTAGTTACCTAACTTCATAATTTTCAACATCCTGGAAAAAGTGTATGTGCTCAACTTCTACCTATTGCCCTGAAAAATGTATTCCTTGGCTCAAGTGTAATTCTCACAGATTTTATTAGAAATTTCTAAGTTTATTCATCTTTCTGACAGCTAGAATCTTAGTAAAGAATTTTCATAATTGATTTTGTTACTATCATAGAAAAGTAAATGGAAACATAAAGTATGTGAAGAAGAGTAAGTTGAATATTTCTCTATTGACTTAACTTTTTTCCCTAAAACATAATTTTCTTTTTATAAAATTGTGTAACATTACTCTGTGTTTCAGAACATTGAAATAATACAAAATTTGTTACAATAATTATTTTGAATTAGTATTCAGAACATAACATAATCCCATTAAAATGTGCTTTTTTGAACATTTGGATTAAAATACAATTCTCTTGGAGATATTTTTTGACTTCAAATAATTTTACAAACAGAATCTCTAAATAGTATGAATGTCACTCACCAAACATTCTGCAATATTTTAGTATAAAGTTAAATAGCTAGAATGAATGGCAAATGATTTGTAGTACATAGGCATTACAAACAGATAGTTTACATATGTAAATAGCTTCCCTTCATGCAGAGTATCTTATAAACCATTGCAGTTTGCACACTGAAGGATATTTCTTTTACTTTTTGGATCCACATTGTAAATTATAGATGAAATGAAGTAACTAAGCACATGTTCCATAAATCATTAATTTTTAGCCACTTGACCAGAGGAGAGCTCAGAATTGCAGTGGTTTATAACAATTTGATGTGAAGTATTGTAGATTAATTTATCATTTCAGAAGAGGCAGGTTTTTCTTCTACTGGGGAGGGGTAAAATTCAATAATTATCATTATAATTATGAATCATTTATTTAAAATTGAATTTTAATGCTTTCAACTACTACATTCATCATTCATATAGAAAATATTTTATTACTCAATAATTAAACATGCAACACTGTATTGCACTCAAAATGAGAAATTATCTTGTGTGAACTACAATGGAAGAATATTAATATAGCTGTAATATGGTTATTTATGCTATATTATACCTTTATACTTTCTTTTTTATATATTTAGTACAGGGTTTACAGGGTCTACAGGACTTCACTACACAGATTGGACTTGGAGTGATCTTTCCTATTTTTCAGCCTCCCAAGTGCTGGGATTACAGGAGTGTGGACCACACCCAGTCTCAATCACCATCTTAGTGACCTTGGGGATGCACCTGGCAAGGCAGGCGGGGGTGGAGGAGAGGATCCAATTCCAGGCCCCTTCATCTGTCTGAGCAGGTGCTTTAATCTGCTGAGCTATCTGCCCTGCCCAATATTTTATTTTCTTAAATGATAACAGTCATTAGCACTATGGTATATGTCTAGACATACCGCAAAAGCCTCATGCAGGAGCATGGGCTGGTTGGGTTTGGGATTGATTCATGATCCACTGATAGGATTACAGATGACAGCACTGCTTCCATTGCTTCCATCCTAGGGAAGGTAGCCTGCATAAAACATACAATACAAGGAACAGAAAGATATGTCTGCCCACCCATCTGTATGTCTGTCTGTCTGTCTGTCTCTTTCTCTCTCTTTCTCTCCATCTCCAACCTTGTTGCTTTTGCTTTCTTCTGCTCACTATGAGTTACACTCTTGTGAGCTGTCCCGCCTTGAAGTGAGCCAATTATGGACTGAAACCTCTACAAACTGTGGGCTAAATAAAACTTTGCTCCTTTAATTTCTAGTGATGAGGACTTTGTCTTAGCTTTGAGAAAAATAAGACAAACAAAATGTCTTCACATGAAAATTCCAACTGATTATCAATATATTCAAAGTCTTTGTCAACATACTGCTTTATAAGGAAAAAATTTTATCATAGTTTTCACTTTTATTTTAAACCTAAAGCATTTCGATCATGCCAGATTTATATAGCCTGTAAAATACACCTCTATTGCCAAATTCTTGTAGAATTCTGAAGCTGTTCCTTTAGCACTACCTATTTTCTAGACTCTACTCAGTGACAACCTCATCTTGAGTTTATATATTGAAATGTGAAGATGATTATTAATTCATCCATGAAGTAAACAGAAATACAATTCTAGAAGTTGTTGATCGTCTCATCACAGAATCCTATGACCATATTACTTTATGTTGCAAAAAAAGATTGTCTAGAAAAATTAAGATGAGGTTGAGAAAGACTACTCTGTAGTGCCTTTATGAGCTTCCTGTAATCACGTTACCTTTCATTAGAGAAGGAAGGGGTCAAAGTCAGAGAAGGAGGCATGAAAATTGAAACAGTATGGAATTGTGCCATTAAGGGTAGAAAGTCTTTGGCGTCAGAAGGCAGGCAGCCTTGGTGAGCGGCTGGGCAAAGGAAGAAACGGATCTTCCCTAGAGCGTCTAAAAGGAGACCAGCCTCACTGATCCCTTGCCATTAGCATGAGAGCCACTCCTCATCACTATAATTATGAGAAAGGAAATTGTGTGGTTGAAGCCCCTGAAATGGTGCTTCTTTTTACGGTGGCAATAGGCCATAAAGTGTGCTGCACTCCTTGATTTTTTGCAAATTTTCAATAGAAATGTTACTCTTAGGAATTTAAAACATTGATATTTTCATAAAATAGAGAACTTAAAAGCAAGTCAGTTTTAGAGTCACTCAGAACTTAACACTCTTACATTTTTACATTCTGTGATTAAAAGGGGAAACAATACTTGCTGACCTACATTTTTCTATGTTCTATTTCCATGTTTTTCTGCTTCCTTACTGACCTTTTACAATTTTTATGAAAGTTAATTATAGCAATGAATAAAAATAATATTAGATCAGACAAATCACTGGTATTAACCACCTTGTTTTTCAACTCATATTATTTACCTTTACCCTTCACTGTTTGAAGGGAAATAGGTCTCAGGTTAAAAATGATAAAATGGGAATTAAATTTTTTCCTTCATTTCAGCAGCTCTGCAAATGAACTTTTGTTTAAACTCTTCTTCGTTTTTCTACTGGATGGAATTTTTGATTCACATACATTTGTGAAGAATAATGAAGTTTAAACTGGGTATAATCCAAATTTTCAGGGAATTCATGTTGGTAGAATCCATCACCCCTTCTAGGATTACAGATATATATATCGCTATCTATCTCTATCTCTATCTCTATCTCTGTCTCTGTCTCTGTCTCTGTCTCTGTCTCTGTCTCTGTCTCTGTCTCTGTCTCTGTCTCTATCTCTATCTCGTCTATCTCTATCTCTCTACCTCTATCTATCTATCTATGTATCTATCTATGTATATATGTATGTATATATCAGTGTGTCCCACAGGAACCAGTGTGTATGAATGTGGGTGCATGTGCACATTAATGACTTTATCACAGTTCTGAGTTTTCCTGATTTCGCCATAGGCAAGGTCCAGAAAATTGTTATAGGAAGAGTCCTTCTTGCTATAGTTTACAAATGCTTTAGCTTCTTCGTCCAACTTCACACCACTGGTGAAACCCTGAAAAATCACTAGTATTTTAACATTTTGAGACTATCGTGAGAATGGAATGTGTCATAAAAATTGTCATTTTTTTAAGGATTAATCTTCATAGCCAAAAGTATATTCTTCCAATTTGTTTAATTCACATATACCTAGGTACATACCTAGTGTGTACCTTGAAATTATTTATAAATCATTTTATAAGATTCATGTAGAATTTTTTGTGCCTTCTTTTTCCCTTTTCACTAGAATATGTTTACAGTAATTAATGATTGCTTTCATTTTCTGTGTTTCATTTGTTTTTCTTGTTCCAATTGCTTTCACAAGAATAAAACTGTATGTCTTTATCTTTTCCCCGAACCAGTAGCAAAGCATTAAATATTTTAGGATTCAATGGGATCTCGGCTGTAGGGTTTTGTATATACTATTTGAGATCTTAAGAAAATCCTCATTTGTTGCTTTTTTTTTTTTTTTTTTTTTTTTTTTTTTTTTTTTTTTTTTTGCAGAACCAGGGATTGAACTCAGCCCCTTGCACTTACCAGGGAACTGCTTATTCCCTGCCCCCAACCATCTCCCTGCCCCCCGTATTTGTTGTTATTGTATTAAGATGTTGCATTTTGAAAATGTATTGGACCCTGTCAAATGATTTTCTGCATCATCAAATTGTCTTTCTTACCTCTTTGAAATATTATTTTATGTCAATTGGTCATTTCTAAATATTGTGTCTTCAGGAGCCAGCCAAATAATTCAGCGGATTGAAGCACCTGCAAGCAGGCACAGGAGCTGGGGTTCAATCCCCAGGCCTGCTGTGCGAGCCCTGCCCCTCAGATGTGCTGAGAGGGCAATTGAGATTGGGCGTGATGATATGCACCTGCAATCCCAGCCCTGTAGAGGCTGTAAACAGGAGGACCATCGCAAGTCCGATCTAGGGAGGGACCCTGAACACCCTGGAGAGCCGTCCCTAAAATACAAAGCGCACGCACACAAATAATATTATATGTTCTTTACAAATCTAGAAAACTATACTGAGAGCAATTTAAGCATTTTGTTTCTGATACGTTGTGTCTGTGATCTTTTTTTTTTTTTTTTTTTTTTTTTTTTTGTGGAACCAGGGATTGAACTCAGGCCCTTCTGTTTGCCAGGCAAGCACTTATTCCACTGAGCCATCTCCCCAGCCCCGTGTCTGTGATCTTGAGATGAAATCTCACTGTGTGGTTCAGGCTGGCCTTCATCTCAGTCATGCATACCGCATCACCCAAGACCCCTTTTCTTCCTGATATATAA
>PVKA01027793.1:0-22858 GCA_004027165.1 Ctenomys sociabilis | reverse complement strand
AACAGCTTTTCCTTCTTTCCCTTTGGGCAACCTTCTCTCCCTTCTTCACAGGAGCCTTTTTAGGCTTGGACCCTGGCTTTGGAGGAGCTGGTCTAGCAGACAATCTTGCAGATCTTCTCTGTGGTTCATACTTCACTTTGGCTTCATCAACTTTAACATCCACTTTAGGCTTTCTCTTGGGCATGATAGTGATGGCCGCGGTGGGTCACAGGTGCTAGATACAAGATGCAGCAGCACACAGCTTTGGGTGGCCTGGGGGTCGTCCTCATTTCTTCACATTGTTCTCAATGCAATCTTGATCAAAATTCCTACAGCATATCTCATAGAATGAGATAAAACGAAATGTGAAAAAGAAAATGTTAGAGAAAACAATCATAAATTCATTTGGAACCAGAAGATACCTCCAATAGTAAAGGCAATTCTAGGCAACAAAGGTAAGGCAGGGGACATGCAATCCCTGACTTGAAATTATACCAAGCCATAGTGATAAAAGTAGCATTGTATGGGAAAAAATTAAATGAAGAGATGTGAAGATCAATGGCACAGAGTAGAAGATGCAGAAACAACTCTGGACACCCTCAGCCACATTATCTTTGACAAAGTTGCCCAACACACTCACTAGAAGAAAGATAGCTTCTTTAACAAATGGTGCTGGAAAAGCTGGCTTCGCACACGTCAAAGATTAAAACTGGACTCTTATCTTTTATCATACATTAAACTTAATTCAAAGTAGATCAAAGATCTAGATATTAAAATAGAAAACATTCAATCTGCTGGAAGATAGAATAGGCAAAACTCTTTGACACTGGTGTAGGCAAAGATTTGATGAATAAAACCCTGATTGCACAGGAACTAGCACAAAGAATCAACAATTGGGATCTCTCCTTATTAAAAAGATTTGCCCAGTATATAGCTCAGTAGCATGAGCACCTGCCTGGCAAACCCAAGGTACTGAGTTTGATTCCTGGTACAAAAAACCCCAAACAAACCAACCTAATTTCTAGGCATAGTGGTGCATGCCTGTAACCCTAGCATTTGGGGGGCTGAGGCAGGAGGATTACTGTGAGTCTGAGGACAGCTTAGACTACAAAGTGAACTCAAGGCCAGCCTGAACTGCATAATGAGACCCTGCCTCAAAAACACACACAGGAAAAAAAAAAAAAGACACACAGAGACAGACAGACAGACAGACAGACACAAACAAAGACACACACACACACACACACTTTTGCACAGCAAGAGAAACCATGAACAAAATGAAAAAGACAACTTATAATGTGGTCAAAAATGTTTGCCAGCTCTTTTTCAGACAAAGAATTACTATTGAGAACTTATCAACGATCAAAAAAGTCAGCCCTCTCACATTTAAATATCTACTCCAAAAATGGCCATCTTTGGGGCCGGGGTAGATGGCTCAGTGGAATATGTGCTTCCCTGGCAAGCTCAAGAGACTGAGTTCAACCCAGTTCTGGAAAAAGAAAGATGGCTATCTGAGAGGAATATATAATTTTCAAATGAAGAAATACAAACAGCAAATAAACATAGGAAAATATTCAACATCATTGGCTATTAGAAAACTGCAAATTAAAGCAACACTGAGATTCCATCTCACCCCAGAAAGAACGTACCATCAAGAAATCAACCAGTGCCGGGCTTGGTGGCGCAGGCCTGTAATCCCAGCACTCGGGAGGCTGAGACAGGAGGATTGTTGTGAGTTTGAGACCAGCCTGAGCTACAAAGTGAGCCTAAGGCCAGCCTGAACTGCATAGTGAGACCCTATCTCAAAAAGACAAAAAAAAAAAAAAAAGAAAAGAAATCAACCAGTAACCGGAGTCTAACTGCAGTGACATTAAGGCCTTGAGATTTGAGAATATCCTGATCTCCATTGTGCACTTCAGAGTCCTCCCCAAGCCAACACAAAATTGCAGCAAGGATGTTGTATGGGGCAGCCCATACAACATCTCATTGGTCTATTCAGATATCGAAGTTCTTGAGTTTCTGGAGAAGTTCAACAAGAGCTGCTAGAGGATAAAGCAGGGCTTCATGCGAGCAAGATAGCTCAATGGTCTAAAGTGCCTGCTTAATTAAGCTTAGGCAACCACAGGGACTGTGGTTTGATCCCCTGCACCACACGCCATGCCAGCCCCCCTCTCCCACCCCCTCAGGCTGAGTTGGCCAAAGAAAAATGAAATAATAAATAAATAAATAAAAATAAGGCTGGCCAGATAGCTCAGCTACTAAAGTGCCTGCTTAGGTAGGTGCAGGGACCTGGGTTTGATCCCCAGGTTGTGTTGCCAGCCCCGCCCCCTGGGCATCCTGAGAGGGTGACTGAGACTGGATATATGAAAGAAGGCACCTGCCTTTTTTTTTTTTTTTTTTTTTTTTTTTTGGTGCAGAACTGGGGACTGAACTCAGGCCCTTGCACTTGCCAGGAAAGTGCTTATTCTACTGAGCCACCTCTCCAGCCCCCTGAGACTGGATATAAAGGTGCGCCTGTAATCCCAGTGCTTGGGAGGCTGAAAACAGGAGCATCACCATGAGTCCGATTTGTGTAGTCAGACCCTGTACTAAAATACATTAAAACAAAAAAAAACGCAGAACTTTATGCCTAATATGCAGGTTAGGTGGAAGGTGTTTTCTATGTAAATGATGCTCTAAAGAAATTAATGCTAGTTGGGTGTGGTGGTGCATGCCTGTAATCCTAGCATTCGGGAGGCTGAGGCAGGAGGATTGTTGTGAGTTCGAGACCAGCCTGAGCTACAAAGTGAGCTAAGGCCAGCCTGAACTGCACAGTGAGACCCTGTCTCAAAAAGACAAAAAAAAAAAAAAAAAAAAAGAAATTAATGCTTGAGGAATTAAGGAATGCCTGTCTAGGAGACAGTGTTCATGGCTTCTTTTTTTTTTTTTTGTCTTTTTTTGAGACAGGGTCTCACTATGCAGTTCAGGCTGGCCTTAAACTCACTTTGTAGCTCAGGCTGGTCTCGAACGCAAAACAATCCACCTGCCTCAGCCTCCCAAGTGCTGGGATTATAGGCATGCACCACCATACCCAGCTTTGTTCATGGCTTCTTGACAGACATGAAGCAGTCTCGCCATGTAGCCGCTCTGCCTGGAATTGTTTGCTGATCCACTGTGCTCCCTGATGTCCACTCAGGCTATGGGATGGCTATTGGGAACACTGCAGCCTTTGCTATGAGTAACCCTGTAGCAGTCGTGTCCCTAGGCAGTGTTGGATTTGGCATCAACTGCAGTGTCTACCAGCTGAGAACCAACTTAGATTAAAATGATACCCAGCCTGTAAAGCAGCTACTGGCCCAAGCAATGTTTTACCACCTTCCTGTTGGAGTAGGGTCCAAAGTGGTCATCCTGATGAATGCCAAGGACCAGAGGAGCCTCCAGACATGGGTATGGACTGGTGTCTAGGAGAAGGCTATGCCTGCACCAAGGAAGAAGAACACTGTAAGGAGTAGGGAAGGTTGCTGCTCGCCGATCCCAACAAGATTTTGGCAAGCACCAAAATGAGAAGCTTTGGGGCTGGGGAATAGTTCGGTGGTCTACTTGTCCCAAAACCAGGAAGGTGACACACACTTGTAATCCCAGCACTGGGGAGGCTGAGACAGGAGGATCACTATGAGTCTGAGGTGCATAGCAACACAGTGTACTAAATAAATACATACAGGGGCCAGGGAGATGGCTCAGTTGAATAAGCGCTTCCTTGGTAAGCACAAGGGCCTGAGTTCAATCCCTGGTTCTGGAAAAAAAAAGAAAAAAAAAAAATAAATAAATACATACAAATTAAAGAAAACATAATTTAAAAAAAGAGAGAGGCCTTCCTCAGCTGGGGACCCTGGGTATGGGCAACCACAATGCAGAAATGGTTGTGGAGATCTTCAATGAATATGCTGTGAAGAAGATGGACACTGACCATGGGGGCAGGTGTGGTGATGATCCATGGTGGCAGCTGGGGCCAGGGCCACCAGCTAGCCACAGATGTGCTGGTGTCTATGGAAAGGCCATGAATAGACACAAGATCATAGTCAATAACCAGCAGTTGGGGTGCCAGGGAGATGGCTCAGTGGAATAGATGCTTCCCTGGCAAGTGCAAGGGCCTGAGTTCAATCCCTGGTTCTGCCAGAAAAATAAAAAAACAAAAACAAAAACCAGGCAGTTGGCTTGTGCTCAGATCTTTTTTCCAAAGGGCCAGGACTACCTAAAGGAATGGTGGCTGTTGACAATTACGCCTGGTCAGCCACACATTCCTGACCTTCCTAACTGGCTAGGCTTTTGGCAAGGTCTTCAACACAACCCTGGGTGACCTGGTCCTGCATGTGATCTACAATGTCTCCCACACGATGAGGAGAAAACGCTGGTGCACAGAAAAGGGTTCACCCATGCCAGCCCTCCATACCACCTGCTCATTGCTGTGGACCACAGTTCACTGGATAGCCTGGCACCATGGGGACCTGGAGTAATGTTTTCACAGGGACTAAACAAGACATGACTGACTTAGGCCTCTGGATCCATCTGTCACAGTGCAGGCCGAGCATTGTCTGGAGCAAAATCTCAACAGAAAATTTCCAGGATGCCACAGACAAATTGTTGGATATGGGAATTGCAACCTGGGTGGCCTCACACAAACTGACTGTGGAAAGCAGCTCCTGAGTCCTATAAACGTGACTGATGCGGTGAACACCTGCCATGATGCCATAATCAGCAAGAAGGTCATTAAACTGAGGCCAATCATCATCCATGAAAGGGTGGGCCCAGGCTGCTCAGCCTCTGACCTCAGCCAGGTGGGCGCAGAACAATTCTGGACTTGTGACTGGCAGCCCCACAGTGTGCAGCTGGGGCTTCCACGCTGAATGGAACTAGGTGGTAAAACTGTCATCCAAAAGGAGCTGTGTAGGGCTGGGGAGATGGCTCAGTGGAATAAGTGCTTCCCTGGCAAGTGCAAAGGCCTGAGTTCAATCCCCGGTTCTGCCAAAAAAAAACCCCAAAAAACAAAAGGAGCTGGGCAGCCTCTTCCTTGTCCTAAAGGTTTTTAGGAAAATCTGTTGGGGGCAGAAGGTGAAGAAATTGCCTTACTCAGCCATGTAAGTCTTTAATCAGCAGGATAAACTATGCACGAAACCCTTTTACACCAGCAGATATCAAGAATGCTTTATTAAACACAGGTTTAGCAAAAAAAAAAAAAAAAAAAAAAAAAAAAAAAAAAAAAAAAAAAAAAAAAAAAAAAAAAAAAAAAAAAAAAAAAAGGCAGAAAAGAAATCAACAAATAACAAGTGCTGGAGGTGCTGTAGGAAAAAAGGAACTCCTGGTGGGAGTGTAGATTGGTGCAACCACTGTGGAAATCAGTGTAAAGATTCCTCAAAAAACTAGGGTAGGAATCCCATTTGACCTAGCTGTTCTGATAGGAATCTTCCCAGAATTGAAAACATCGTACCACAGCAATGTTTATTTCACTTCCCATCTTCACTGCTATAAATTTCACTGCTATAAACATCTTCCCATGTTTATAGCAGTGAAATTTGTAATAGCTAGATCTTGGAAACAACCCAAATGCCCATCAACCAAGGAATGAATAAAAGAGTTGTGGTATTTTTACTCAGTGGAGTACTACTCAGCCATAAATAATGAAAAAACTGGTGACTCTTATAGGTAAATGGATGCAACTTGAGACCATACTCATAAGTGGAGTAAAAGAGTCAATTCTGTTTTACATCGAATTGTCTCCTTAGTATTAGAAGTTGACAGAGTAAGAGCCAACATGTACAATTG
This sequence comes from Ctenomys sociabilis, assembly GCA_004027165.1. NCBI lineage: Eukaryota > Metazoa > Chordata > Mammalia > Rodentia > Ctenomyidae > Ctenomys > Ctenomys sociabilis. The sequence continues at coordinate 17,080 of PVKA01027793.1, read as the reverse complement.
TAAAATGTACATTTACAATTGTAAAATGGGAAGAAACTGTTCAAAAGGAAAGAAAACCTGAGAAGGGAAAGGAAATAAGAAGGAAAGGAAAAGTAATATATATGTTATACTATTGATTTCTCTTAGTTTACTGAAAAGAAAGGTTTATGGGCTGGGGATATAGCTCAGTGGCACAAATGCCTGTTTGGCAAGAGCAAGGTCCTGAGTTCAATTCCCAGTACCAAAAAATAAAAGAGAAAGGTTTATGCTAATATTGTTTGGACAATTACATGCTTATATCTCATGCTGTGAGTAACTAAACCATTATTACTCCCCTATTATCTTGTTTTGAAATTCTTATTTGTCTTTTTTGATATAGTGTCTCCCTATGAAGTTCAGGCTGGTCTTAAGCTTATTTTGTAGTCCAGGATCCTCTGAAACTTGCAGTGATCCTCTTGCCTCAGGCTCTCAAGTGCTGGGGTTACCACCACACCTGGGATACAATTTTTTTTTTCTCTTAAAAAAACGGTTTTAAAACAAACGTTCAAAATACGGCATAGAAATTTATGCCCTTTTAGTTGCAAAGACTTATGTTTTCTTTTTTAAAAATGTATTTAGTACAGTCTAGAGGGTCTCACACAGATCAGACTCTTAGTGATCCTCCTGTGTTCAGCCTCCCAAGCACTGGGGTGCGCACCATCTTGCCATCTCAATCGCTGTCTCAGTGCGCCCTGGGAATGGGGCTGGCATGGCACACCTGGGACTGAACCTTGGTTCCTGCACCTGCCTAAGTAGGAGCTTTAATCTGCAGAGCTATCTGGCCAGCCCTTATGCTTTCACTTTAGACATTTATCCTTGAACCCAGCCATCAGGTTCTTTCTCATATAGTAATAAACCAAATGATGCTGTGAGCAGGCTTGTTCCCATCTCCCAAGCTAATCTGAATGACATGTTCAACAATTGGTTTACCAGTTTCCACTTCATGTTTCATTTGCTAAAAGAACGTAAGTTGACCTGCCAGGAGCTGTACGCAGGAACAAAGCAGAAATTCCAAATGAAATGGCACAATTTCAATCTGAGAATTGTACAGTGTTACAATCTTTGGATTTCAGAAAAGATATAATATTACCCTCATCTATGGCAAAAGGAAAATAACGTGGTACTGTTGATGTCCACATTTCGCCATTATGGAAGCACTGTCAGAGAAATTTGGACAAAACAGAAGCCCAAGATGGAAACTTTCCACAACAAAAGCAAAGGTGAAGTAGATGCTGTTGATGAATTATGCAGCAACTATGATGTTTCACATGAAACACAAAGCATTGGCCAATGGTGCTTTCCTCGGTCGTAAACATGTGTGGCATAAAGAGTTTTTTTTTAGTTTACAAAGAAAATAACAAGTGCAAAATACCATTGGGAAATTTTTCTAGAGGACTGGGACTGGAGCTCAGAAGAGATCATTTATAGCAGAGAACAAACAAAATGTTTCTGCCCAGGGAACTAGGCACAAAAATTGTGGAGCACACTGGTAAGCTCTCAGGTGAACAGGCAAGTGCAGCAACAGAAAGACCTACTACAAAAACAGGAAAGCAAAAAGACAGCTATGCCCTACAAGGAAGCACAGGAGGGCGGAGGAGGACAGTTTGATTCTCAGTGGGGAGAGGGGAATGCTGGGATGGTAGGGAATGCTGGGATGACAGGCATGCATCACCAAGCCCGGCTAAATCGTTGTATTGTCAGTTACATAAACGGAATCATACAGGGTTCTTTATGCCTGAATTAACAATCTCATTCATTCAGGTTGTTAATTTCCTATAGTGCAGACGTTTACTGTAGGTCTATATCACAACCGTGTGCATGACTCTACCGCCTTCATTATTCAGTTGAAAAGATTTGGCTAGTTGGTACCGCTGGAGTCTTGGTGGGATTGGTCAAACGCTTTTTTTTATGCCGGGGATCAAACTTATGACTTATGCTTGCCAGGCAGGCACTTATGCCACTGAGCTATATACCGGGCCCCAAAATGCTGTAATCTAACCCCTACCTCTGGGAGCAAACAGCGCATTCAAAGGTTGTAGAACTGGGTGTTTCTGAGCGTATCTGAAGGAGTTAACAACGGACTTGGCCACAACCTTTCTTCGGGAGCAGTTCGGTCGCCTCCCCGCGGAACAAAGAGAGCGCGCCTCAAAGCCACGTGGGAAACCGGTCAAACCCAGCTCCTTACCTACGCACATGCGCAGATCCAGCCCTCTGAAGCCCCCCCCCCGCGGCCCTGGCGCACATGACGTGAGTCGTACGCTGGTGCGTGATGACGCAAGGGCGTGCGCCCTGTAGCTCACAGGGGAAGATGGCGTCTGCACCTTTGGAGGAGAGGGATTGAAACAGGAGGAGGGAGGAGGCCAGACAAGGAAACGCTCCCACCGGTGAAGGCGAACGCTTCACTTGACGTTAGGAGCTCTGCCCAACGCCAGCCGGTGAGCGCGGCGCAGCTGCGGGGCCGCTCGCCTGCGGCCGACGCGGCACTCCGCCATTTTCAGGCTTGGCCGTTGCGCGCTTTGGGGGACTGGAGGGGCGCCTGGGGACAGGTCGCGGGAGCGCGGAGGACGGGTCCCAGGAGGGCCGGTAGAGGCAGGTTCGAGCTTTAGAGAGGGTTGGAGGCTTGGGCCGACCCGTGGGGGCGGCCTGGAGTGGCTGAGGCTGTGACCTGGGTCGACGGTGACGGGGAGCCTAGGTGAGGCCGGCTCGGTTAGACTTGAAGTTTGCGGGAGGAAGCGCGCTAAGGCTGGCTTGGGCGGCAGCGGCGGGCTGGCCGAGAGGTGCACGGCGGGTGACGCGGAGGGAGCCGGCGGAGGGGTCGCGAGGCGTTAATGTGGATACTGTGGAGCCGGTAAAGCTTTAGAGTCGTGGCCTCACCAAAGCTTGAAAGGTGTGTTACAGGGAGAAAGGGTAGCGCCTGACCGACGGAACCCTGCGCTTTTGGAACGGTGTGTTCATGTCTAGAGTATTTCTAGTTAGAAGTAGGCTCCTGGAGAATAGGTGTTTACCATCTTAACATCTTTGTTTTGTTTTGAGCCACTCTCCAGTTGTTTCCCAGGCTGCCCGCCTGACGTTTCTGTTTTAAAGAAAAGTTGATGCTTCGATCTAACTCTTGTGTTTAGTAAGGAGTAAGGAGAAGGCAGGTCGACAGCGAGTTCTGTAACTGTATCTATTAAATCAGATCAAACCTAAACCGTTTCTACACAGCTGGCATTAATTATTTTGTTGTATTTCTGAGACAGGGTCTCGCTGTGCAGTTCAGGCTGGCCTTGAATTTGTTTCGTATTTCAGGCTGACCTCGAACTCACAGTGATACTCCCGCCTCAGCTTTCTGAGTGCTGGGATTACATGTGCCACCACAGCCGGCTGGCATTAACTGTTAAAGAACTTTGGAAGAAAGCATATTAACAAAAGCCCACGCTAAAAGACAGCGTAGCGTATAAATGTCCTCAGGAGATAGAACGAATGTGGAACACAGTATTTTTTGCCTGTGAATTATGATGCAGTAGTAGATCTCCTTAATTCAAACGTTTCATGGCTGTATGTTAAACTGGGGATGGCACACACCTGTAATCCTAGCACTCCGGAAGCATGAGTTTAAGCCCAGCCTGGGCTACATAGTGAGTTGAAGGCCAGCTTGAACAACATAGTGAAATTCTGTCTCCGAGAAAAAAAAGAATGGTAAATGCTCCGTTGGTGGCATTTTTTTCTTAATTGCATTTTACACACCTTTTATTACTGTGAGGTACTTTTGGATTTTCTAGTTGCTCAGTTTGCCCTGTGTAAATTTGAATTTGCGATAGGATTTGAACTTTCTCATTCAATCTTTTTAGGAACTTGGGAACATTTAATGCTTCTTGTCCTGGGAAGAATTTTGGTAAAAAGTTGACTTTCATCATAATGTGTTAGGGAAAAAAATAACCTGTGTGAAGCTGATGATGGTAATTTTTTTGTTGAAAGACACTAAATTGGGGGCGAGGGAGATGGCTCAGTGTAATAAGTTTCCCAGGTAAGTGCAAGGGCCTGAGTTCAATCCCCAGTTCCACAAAAAAACAAAACAAAACAAAACAAAAAAAATTCTAAATCAGTTTTGCTCTTAAAGTTTTATCATGACCTAAACCTTTAGTCATTTTTACTAACCACTTACAGTGCTTATTCAACTCTATTTAGTAATAGAAAGGCCATGTACTTTTCATGTTACTTTAAGGGGAAATAATATTTGATTATTGCTACATTAAAATCTTTTTATTGTGGTTTTTTGTTTCATCTTTTTGAGACAGGGTCTTGCTATGCAGTTTTGGCTGGCCTTGAGCTAGCTCACTTTGTAGCCCAGGTTGGTCTAGAACCCACAGTGATCCTCCCAAATGGTAGGATTGAATGCCTGCACCACTACAACTGGCTTTAGTTTTGTTTTTGAGACAAAATATCCCTGTGTAGTTCAGGCTGGTTTTGAATTCGTGTAATTTAGGTTGGCCTCAAACTTTTACTAGTCTTTTTTTTTTTTTTTTTTTTTTTTGGTTGAACTGAGATTGAACACATTCCCTTGCAGTTGCCAGGGAAGTCTACTAGTCTTGTCTCAACTTCCAGAATGCTGGGATTACAGGTATGAGTCACCATGCCTGATGAAACTTTTTTTTTTTTTCAGAACTGGGGATTGAATTTAGGCCCTTGCGCTTGCCAGGCAAGGGCTTATTCTTCTAAGCTATCTCCCCGGCCCAAAACTTTTATATTGGAATAAGAAAGTAAGGTTACAGTAAAGTTTGTTTGCTAGTGTAGTGTATTATAATATATTGTAGCATATGTTTGTGTGTTTTTAAGACAATCTCTACTAGCTCTGTAGTCCAGGGGCTGGCTTTGAACTATGTAAGTCAGCTGGCCTTGAACTGAGGGAGATCCTCCTGCCTCAGATCCCTAAGTGTTCACATCACGGTTGTGTGCTATATAGTTTTTTATAAAATATTCTAAGAATTTTTTTGTTCTGTTTTTTATTTTGTTTTTATTTTTATTTTATTTATTTATTTATTTATTTTGGTCTTGTTTTTGAGACAGGGTCTCACTGTGCAGTTCAGGCTGGCCTCAAACTCACTTCGTAGCTCAGGCTGGTCTCCAACTCACAACAATCCTCCTGCCTCCCGGGTGCTGGGATTACAGGCACGCGCCACCACGCCCGGCTGTGTATTTTGTTTTTAAAAATAGGTTCTTGATATATAACCCAGGCTGGGCTCAAACTCACTTCAATTGTCCTGCATCAGCCTGTAGTAACTGGCCTGGATTAAGTGAGATTACAGTCCTGTGCCACCATACCCAGTTTTATTTTTTTGAAACTCTGTAAGAAATGTTAATTTTATTTTTTTGTAAGGTGAGTTTTTTTTTTTTTTTTTTAAACACAGATTGGACTGGTAGTGATTCCCCTGTTTTCAGCCTCCCAAGCACTTGGATTACAGACAGGTGCCATCATGCCCAGTCTCAGTTGCTGTCTCAGCATGCCCTGAGGGGTGGGGCTGGCATGTCAGGGATTGAACCCTGGTTGCTGCCCTCTGCCAAAGCAGACACTTTAGTCCACTGAGCTATCTGGCAGGCCTTGAAATGTGAATTTTTTGTAGCAGTTATGTTCATGACAAGTTGCCTGACTATAGTTCGTTCTGTCTGTCTGTCTATCTTATCTTATCTTATCTTATCTTATCTTATCTTATCTTATCTTATCTTATCTTAAGTGGGGGATTGAACTCAGGACCTTGCACTTGCCAGGCAGGCACTTATGCAGCTGAGCAATCTCCCTAGCCCTAGGTTTTTTTCAAGTTTTATTTTTGGGTTTTTGAGGACAGCATTTCTCTGTGTAGTCCAGGTTGGCATTGAATTTGAAATCTTTCTACCCTAGTCTGAGATTGCATGTGTGTGCCACCATGCCTGGCTAAGACTATAATTTTAGTATTTAACCAGTATACTATTTTGTCTAGATTTTTCCTTTTTTTTTGGTGGAACCGGGGATTGAGCTCAGGCCCTTGCACTTGCCAGGGAAGCGCTTATTCCACTGAGCCATCTCCCCGGCCCCTTGTCTAGATTTTTTATCTGATATGTAGTGCCTTTTGCATGTTGGGCAAATGCTGTGCTACTGAGCTACCTACATTCTTAGCCCTACATTCTTAACTTTTCTTTCTCTGATGGGGCCTTGCTAAATTGCTGTTCTGGTATTATTTATAATCCTGCCTCAGCTTCTTGCATAGTTGGAGTTATAGGTGTACACCACCACACCTGACATTTATTCTTTTTATTTATTAGGAATTGGAAATTAGAAAGGTTTGATTAAATTTTTTTGGCATAATTTTTTTTTTTTTTTGGTCTTATTGAGACAGGGTCTCACTATGCAGTGCAGGTTTGCATGCAGATACTAGTTTGTGCCAGTATTAATAATGCTGTTTACCTGCTTAAGATGTTATTGGCCACATTTCTTTATTGAAGGGCATATTTTCCCTTTCCAATTATACCTGAACTTTCGCATTGAGCACTGTTTCCAGTATTTCTCACCTATGATTGATTATTGGCAGAGGTGTTTATTTCATTAAGAGGTTTTCTGGGCGGGGGAGATAGCTCAGTAGTATAAGCGCTTGCCTGAAAAGCGCAGGATCCTGAGTTCAATATCTGGTGCTGCAAGAAAAAAAAAGAGGTTTTCTCATTTGTTTACTGTTCGTTGTTTGTGCTAGCGCTCTTGTGCTCTCTGTCTCTTTCTTTCTTGACAGGGTTTTTCTGTTGCATTCACTTTGTAGCCCAGGATGCTCTCAAATCTGATTCTCTTGCCTCAGCCTCCTGAATGCTGGGACTGCAGGCATAGGCAGATATGCTCAGTTTATTTGCTGTTTTCTATTTAAAAACAAACAAACAAACCTCCATCGCTAGAGGTGTAACTTCATGGTAGAGTGCTTGCCTAGCATGTGTGAAGCCATAGATTCCATGCTCAGACCTACAAAACAAAAGCAAAATGAAATTAGGAAAAGCCAAAGAGTCTTAATGGTAGTGCTGGGGAGCTTTACAGTATTTAATCGGGATGAGTGTTTTGGGACCCCTTTCCCTATTTCTGGGAAAGGAGAGGTAGCCCAGGTTGGCCTAGAGCTTGCAGTGAATCTCCTGTCTTAGCCTTCAGGTGTTACAGGTGTGTATTACCACATCCAGCTTTCCTTTCTTGATATTTTTTTACTCAGGGTTCTACTTCTAAGGTGTCCTGCTTCTTTTTTTTTTTTTTTTGTCTTTTTGAGACAGGGTCTCACTATGCAGTTCAGGCTGGCCTTAAGCTCACTTGGTAGCTCAGGCTGGTCTCGAACTCACAACAATCCTCCTGCCTCAGCCTCCCGAGTGCTGGGATTACAGGCATGCGCCACCACGCCCGGCTTGTGTCCTGCTTCTTTGATCGAAAATTTTATTTATAGGCTAAAATTTGGGTGCTAGGTGATATTTGTATGCTATTGGAGAGTATTTGCTTCAAGGCCCTCTTTAGTGGCCAGAGCTAGAAAACTTTTTTTAAAAAATATAAACCTTCAGTTTACATTGATATTTTAAATTGGAAAAACAAGTTTATTCTTGGGATTTCTTTCACACAAAATGCAGTCAGATTTACAGTGACCCTGCTAGCTGCATTTCATTTATTTTTGCCCTTGCTTTCCTCAGTGTACCTGTGTGGTAGACCCTTACCTAGAAAATACAGCACTGCAGATGCATGGAGAACCATGTTCAGAACCTAGTTGAAATAATAACAGTTTTTTTTTTTTTTTTTTTTTTTTTTTTTTTTTGTCTTTTTGAGACAGGGTCTCACTATGCAGTTCAGGCTGGCCTTAAGCTCACTTTGTAGCTCAGGCTGGTCTCCAACTCACAACAATCCTCCTGCTTCAGCTTCCCGAGTGCTGGGATTACAGGCATGCACCACCACGCCCGGCTCAATAATAACAGTTTTGTTTGATAACTATTTTGATTATCAAATTTGACTTCATTATTTGTGTTCATTGTTAGGGCATCCTTTTTCATATTTTCTTCACTATGAAGCACTCAACGCAATCTTCACTATTGCAAAAAGTTAACTATGTGGCTTAACAGTTAATAGTGCAGTGCTGTGTATGGAAAGAGTAGTACTTAAAGTCTTTTTTTTTTCCTTTGGTGTGGCTGGCTCAGCCCACCCGGGGGCGGGGCTGGCTGGGGATGTAGTGCCAGGATTGAAGGAACCAAATGAACTGTGGTTCCTGGTTTCTGCGTTTACCTCAGCAGGCTCTTTAGGCCACTGAGCTATCTCGCTGGCCCTTGCTTTTACTTCCAAGTGCTTTATATAGTAAAAAATTTAATAATAATTATTACTATCACCTGTAAATAAATTATTACAAAACTCTATTACAAAAATCTTAGTATACGATATATACCTGTGATCTTAGGTTTTTCTTTTCTTTTGTGGGGTACTGGTGAACCCAGGGGAACTTCACTGCTGAGCTCCATGGAGTATCCCCACCTCTGTCAAACTTTAAGCCTCAACGTTCTGTGAAAGTGTTCTGTTTTTTTATTCAGATGGGGGTCTCCATAAGTTGCCCCTGCTGGCTTGGATTTTGAGATTCTCTTGCCTCAAACTTCTGAATAGCTGGGATTATAGGATCATCCATTTAGCTAGTTTTTAAAAACAGTTGTGAAAAAGATAGAGCAAAATTAACATCTAGGGGCCAGGGAGGTGGCTCAGTAGAATAAGTGCTTGCCCGACAAGTGCGAGGGCCTGAGTTCAGTCCCTGGTTCTGCCAAAGGAAAAAAAAATTATCATCTAAACTTACTTTTTTATTGTTTTTAAATGAGCTTTCATTGGAAAACTTTATTTAAAAAATTACTACATGTTTGTAGTACATAATGATGATATATCCCATCCCTTCATTTTCTGATCACCTTTTGTGAACATTCCATCTCCCTGTTTTTATTTTCCCCTCCCAGTTTCCTTATACCGGTCTTTTCTTTCTTCCTATGTAGTGAGTGTTTCTCATATAAGAAAAACTATGTAATATTTTAAGCTTGTATGTGTCTGGTTCATGGTCTTTAAGGCGTGCCCATTTTCTTTTTTGGTGGGGGGAGCAGAACCAGGGATTGAACTCAGGCCCTTGAGCTTGCCAGGCAAACGCTTATTCTACTGAGCCATCTCCCTGGCCCAAGGTGTGGCCATTTTCCACAAATGACTGAAATTTAGTCTGTTTATACTTGAGTAGTACTGCACTGTATTCTGTATTCATCTATCTGTTGATGGACATACATACAGGCTACATCCAGGATTTAGCTGTTGTGAGTTACAGTGTTAATAAACATGGGTAAGCATGTATCTTTTTTTGAAAAAAATGTTTGTCTATAATTCTCACTAGATAGATTGGACTCGCTCTTGTTTTCAGCCTCCGTGTGCTGGGATTACAGGGTATACCACCATGCCCAGTCTGTGTTGTTTTAATGTTATGCATTTAACTTCTTTGAGAAGGTGCAGTTGAATTTCTGCTTTTTAGTTTTTTTTTTTTTTTTGTCTTTTTGAGACAGGGTCTCTTTGTAGCTCAAGCTGGTCTTGAACTCACAACAATCCTCCTGCCTCAGCCTCCGAGTGCTGGGATCACAGGCCTGCGCCACCACGCCTGGCTTGCTTTTAGTTTTTTGAGGAATCTCCATACTGACTTTTATAATGTTCCAATTTTAGTCTTGTTTTCTCTAGATCTGAGGAATGCTGTTGGTAGTTTGATTGGGATTGCATTAAATCTTTTAACAGTTTTGGATGTACTTAGCTGGCTTGGACAAAGTGCATTGGTTCTGCCATTGTAGGGACTGGGGATTCCTCTCCTTTTGTTCTTCCTTCTGGTCCTTTGTTATTTGAAGTAGGATCTCACTTGGTAATTCAGGTGGATTTTGAATCACTATGTTGGCTAGGTTGGCCTCAAACTTGTGACCATCCTCTTGCCTTATCTCCTGGTTGCTGGAGATTACAGGTACAAACCTGCCCAAACTTCTGTTTTTCTGATGTCCTCTTCAATCTCTTTTTCACAGTCATGTAATTTTCCTTATACAGTTCTTTCAAAAACCTTTGTTAAGTTAATGTGTATGTATGTATGTAGTGTGTATTTATTTATTTTTTGGAGACAGGGTCTTGCTGAATAAGTTTAGGTTGGCCTTGAACTCCTTGTGTAGGCCTCAAACTCATGGCAGCCCTCCTGCATTAGCCTCCCTTGAGTGCTGGGATTACAATGGCATACTATATATAGTGCTCAGCAATCTTAACTTTTCTTGATGGTATCGTGAATGGTATTTATTGCTTAATGTCTTACTGGTGTACAGGTTCACTGTCCCATCTGCGGCCCCCCTCCCTGTCTTTCTCTAAGGCAGGGTCTTGCTATGTAGTTGTCAGACCTTGATACTGTGTAGCCCATGCTGGCCTTGAATTTGCAGGGATTCTCCTGTTTCTGCTTCCCTGGTGCTAGAATTATAGGTATGTGCCACCATGTCCAACCATACCTATTTTCTTGAAGGTTTGTCTTCATAAGTAGTGCCACATTTTGTCAGATGTTTTTTCTGCCATCTCTGTTGAGATGATCATGATTTTTATCATGCTTCCTTTTATGTGATGTATTACATTTATTCATTAGCTTATGTTGCATAGTTCTTGCATCCCTGGGATGAGACCTAGTCATTCTGTCTGCATCTTCTCTTTAGTAATTTGTTGTGTTCTGTTGTGTCTGTATTCATTAGAGTCTGCCCTATTCCTGTAGTTGTAGTTTTCTTTTTTAGTTGAGTCTCTGTTGCTGTGTATGTGTGTGTGTGTGTGTGTGTGTCTGTCTGTCTGTCTGTCTGTCTGAGACAGGGTCTTGCTATGCAGTTTAGGCAGGCCTTGGTCTCACTGGTAGCCCAGGATGGTCTTGAACTTGCAATGGTCCTCTTGCCTTAGCCTCTGCAGTGTTAGCAGTCGAGTCTCTTAAAAAGTTTCATTACAGGGGGACTACCCACTTGGGCCTCCCTCCTGTCCCTCTCAGACAGGAGCTTTCTTTCCCTCAATATAGTCTGCTCATTAAAAAAAAAGTTCCATTACAGAGGTTTTTTTTTTTTTTTTTTTTTTTTTTTTTTTTTTTTTTTTTTTTTTTTTTTTTTTTTTTTTTTTTTTTTTTTTTTTTTGTTGTTGTTGTTTTCCCCTCTTTGGTACAAGGGATTGAACTCAAGACCCTGTGCTTGCCAGGCAAGCACTTATTCTCCTGAGCTATCTCCCTGGCCCCTTATTAAAGAGTTTGAAGAGTATTAGCATTAGTATTCCCTGAGAGCCTTGTAGAATTAAGTGGTGCATACATGAGGCTTTTTTTGCTGTTAGTATATATTTTTTTTAATTACTGCCACAATTTCATTACCTGTTACTGGATTATAAACCCACCCCCACCCACCCACCCCAGCAGAGCTGGGGCACCACAGTGACTCTTGGCAGTGCCTGTGCTGCCTGGTGTCCTTGTGCTCCTAATCTTGGGTATGCTTCCTGGGACTGGAGGACCGGCACAGACCCCAGGTACCCAAGACTTGCTGTGGACTTCAAGTAGTGTGGACATATTAAGCACATTTATTTGCAGGTTTGCTTCAACTATGATTGTTGTTCTTTTGTCTAGTCCATCTGCTTATGACAGTGAGGTACAGGGATTCCTATTTTATTTGTGTTGATTTTTTTATTATATTATTTTTTTTGGAAAAAACTTCATTGGATAGAAAAGCTTCTGTCGGAGAGGGACAAAAGGGGAGCCCGAGCGGGTTACCCTGTGTTGATGTTTAATGTTTTATGTCTAGCAGCATTTCTTAAAACATTTTATTTATTTATTTATTTATTTATTTATTTGTATGGTGTCTGGATACACAGCCTGGGTTCAAGTGATTTTCCTGTCTCAGCCTCTCCAGTGCTGGGGTTACATGTGCCACCTTGCCTGGTTTTGGTGGCCAGCACAGCGTGCCCAGTGTTCCAGGGGCCAGTACCAGCATATGATACTGGGGATTGAACCCAAGGCCTTGTGCTTCCAAGCAGGTACTTAGACTGCTGAGCTATTTCCTTGGCCCAAGCTTTTGTTTTGTGAAGTTGGGCACACCAGTGTTGTGTTCATATATGTTAATAATTGTTATCGCTTCCTGTTGGATTCCCTTAATATGTAGTGACCTTTGCCTCTTGATCAGTTTTGGCTTGAAGTATTTTGCCTTTTTTCATGTTCCCATTGTTTTTCATCCTTTGTTTTTTAGTCTGAATTTGTTTTTGGATTAAACGTATTTTCTTTCCCTTTTTTAAAAAATGTATTTGGTACAGGGTCTCACTAGGCACCTTGGACTCGTGATCGTCCTGTTTTTAGTCCCCCCAGGCACTGGGATTACAGGCATGGGCCACTATGTCTGGTCTTGGTGACAGGCTCAGCTTACTTGGGGGTGGGGCTGGCAGGATGTGTTTTCTTAAATATAGTATACTGTTGAATTTTGTTTGTTGGTCCATTCTTCCCACCTGCATCTTTTGGTTGGGATATTGAGCCTAGTCACATTGAGAGTTACTCCTGAAAGGTATTGGCATAGTCTTGTCATATTTTCCTGTTACTGAATCTCACTCCCCTTCTACTTAACTGTTGAATCTGTGTGTTTCCAGTTTACTTGTCGGCATAACAGTTGTTCCTGGTGGCGGAAAACAGCAAAGAGCAAAGGGAGGGGCAGCTGTGGCTTTGTCCTCAAAACAAAGTCCCACCACCCTTGCAGTTCTGAGGGGGCAAAGGATGAGGACCTGCTGCCTTCTGTGATGCCCTCAGGACATCTTTTCTAGTCTCCTGTTCCTCCTGAGCAGTGGTATTCTCAGCTCTATTACAGCCTTCCTGGTGCTTTCTTTCTGGCCAAACTTACGTTTTAAATCATCCTGCTGGGCTCTTTGCTGTTTTCTGCCACCAGGAATGGTACTCTCCACTGTGTGCTAATTTGCCTTGGGGCCAGCCAAGTATGGACTGAAATCTCCACTAACTTAACTAAATAAACCTTTCCTTCCTAGTTTTGGGTGCCAGATATTTTGTCTCAGCAAATTACTGTTAGTATGGAAATTGCTTCAGTATGTGCTTTCCAGTGATGCACTCTGACTGTGGTCTCTGCCTCTGTCCTAAGAACTGACCATCTGTGTTAAATTCAGAAAGTGAGGGTGTATTGTGGGCTAGTGGAAATTAACTACAAAAGTCTTGATGACACAAAGACAAACCACTACTATATTGACATATAATAAAAACGAGTTAATAGTAACAATTTTGCCACTCTGATAATAGTGATGAAATAAGCAACAATATTCAAAACCAAACTAGGTATTCAGATCAGAGCCAATACAAACTACCACTGTACCACTCTTAGTAATGGAAAAGAGGTCTTTAATTATAGTAAAGTCATGAAGATAAATATTGACATAAAGTAAATATCTAGTAAATCCTGCAACCATACCACCATTAACAACAGAATTCAACAATAATGATATCAAGCCACTATCTAATGTTTAATAAAGCTTACTAATAATACTAGTAAAGATGAAAGAAGGCGAGCTGGCCAGGTAGCTCAGCAGACTAGAGCACCTGCTTAGGGAGAGCGCAGGGGCCGGGATTTTATATCTGGCATGCTGTGCTGGCCCCACCCCCAGGACAAGCTGAGGTGGTTGAGACTGGGCACAGTGGCATGTGCCTGTAATCCCAGTGCTTGGGAGGCTGAAAAGAGGATTACTATGAATCCAATCTGTGTAGTGAGACCCAGAATCCCTGTAGACCCTGTGCTAATACCCCCCCCCCCACAAAAAAAGAAGATGAAGGGATGGGGAATGAGAAAGGGAAGAAATAAAATTTAAAAAATAAAGACGAGAGAAATATGAGATAGGAACTTTTTTTCTTCTTTTTTTATTGTCTTTTTTGAGACAGGGTCTCTATACAGTTAAGGCTGGCCTTAAGTTCACTTTGTAGTTCAGCTTGGTCTCGAACTCACAGCAATCCTCCAGCCTTAGCCTCCCAAGTGCTGGGATTACAGGCATGCACCACCATGCCTGGTTTAGGAGCCTATTAAGAAGTAAAAGAAAATAAATTAGATAAAAATAAAGAAAAGAATAAATGGAATGAAAAAACAGCAAAATAAAAACCATCAATAAAAACATGAAGAAGAAAGAAATTACCCCACCCCCATTCCTTTGTATTTTTGAATGAGTCTTTCTGTCCAGGATCTGCTCTGTTGGAAACTACCAGATACAAGAGAGGGATAGTGAATCACTACTAAGAACTATGTTGTCTGCCATTTATGTTTCTGTGTATGAATGATGAATCTTGTTTTGTCTTTCCTGCAGGATGTGTTGGTTAAAGGTGTCTATCACTTGGAAGCTACCAGTTTCTATGTCCCTCTATGTGTCCCAAATCATTGTTTTGCCTAACTCTGTGACCTGTAGCTTTATGTGGTGCCACCCAATCCCTGCTCTGGAGTCCCCTTTATCTGTGTATCCTGATTGTGGCAACTATGCAGGCCCAGGCAGGGTACTTAGTGTTCTGTGTTGGGTGTTTGCAGTAGACCAGTGGGTACAAGTTAAATCATCTATACTTAATGCCAGCACTTTTCCTTTCTGAAAGCCATACAGAGCCAGCCTAGTTTCTCAGCTTAGAGTACAGGAACCCATATCCTTTTTGATCTGCTATCAAACTTCTCAGGAGGCCTTTTTCTAGCCCATGTCCCCTTTGCCCCTGTTACTTTTGGTCATTTCCCACCTAGTCACATGTAGAGTAATCCCAGAAATGGTGAAGTGTAGTAATTCTGTTGCTTAGTCTTGAACAGTGAGCTCTCTCCCAGAATGGCTTCTAATTTGAACCTCTCCAGTATGGCTGATGCTGGCTCTGGATTACTTTCATGCATAAAGAATCACTTTGGGAGTAAACTACACTGTTTTTGCAGTTTGCAGTAACTGTGGACTTTTCTTGGGATATTACCACCTAGATGTTAGGTGGTGTGCTGGCGTCGTCTTTTGTTTCTCCCTAGAATCAGCAACCCTTTTGCTGGTTACCTTGTGCTTGGCAGAGACAGGTCCTTCCCCCTGAGAGCTGAAGTCTGCATTCCAGACTACTTTGTTCCTTCCTCTGTTATGCTTCAATTCTCTGGATTCTGTAGTTTCTAGTTTTCTTGTCATCTCTCTTCTTCCCAGATATCTACTATGTTTTCTTCAAGTCACCATGTTACCATTTTCCTGGTGTTCTGATTCCTGGAAAGGACTTTTTTTGCTGCTAGTCCTTACTCTGCCATTTAAAAAATTATGTATATATGTATGTATATATGTATGTATGTATTTTTATTTGAAACAGCGTCCCACCGTGTAGTTCAGGCCAGCCTTGTACTCACTATAGTCCAGGCTGGCCTCAAACTGAAATGATCCTTCTGCCTCAGCCTCCCTCTCAAGTGCTGAGAGTTCTGGGATTACATGCATGCACCACCTTGCCTGACTCTTGCCATTCTTAATCCATGTTCTTTTTTTTTTTTTTTTGTCTTTTTGAGACAGGGTCTCACTATGCAGTTCAGGCTGGCCTTAAGCTCACTTTGTGGCTCAGGCTGGTCTCGAACTCACAGCAATCCTCCTGCTTCAGCCTCCAGAGTGCTGGGATTACAGGCATGGGCCACCACGCCCGGCCCGTCTGTTCTTCTTTTGAACTGGCAATTAAACCATGGCTGAGCTTTAATGCTGAGCTGTGTATCTCCAGCCCATTTATTTTGTTACTGCATTGTGTCAGGGGGCTTGCTAGCTTGCCCAGCTAGCCTCCAACTTTCAGTCTTCCTACACCACTTTGTGATTACCTGGATGTTTTTCCTTTCTTTTATAAATCTTGATATATTTGCCAGGCTGGTCTTGAACTTCTGTACCCCAGTGAAGTTCCTCAGTACCTGGCACTGTACCTGGCTGATGTGCCTGTATGCACGACTTACATTTTTTTGCTCTAATATTGTCTAAGAAATCATTCCATATCAGTGATTTAATTTTTAAAATTAAAGCAGCTTTAGCTTTGAACTTCATTGTGCTGTTGTATGTTCTTTCAGCTCCTAATTTGAGCAAAGTTAAAGGTGAAAGGAAGAGTTACTAATTGTGCCAATATGATAGATTAAAAACTGCAGGTCTTGGGACTGAGGTATATAGAGTTCAGTAGTAGAGTGAATTCACATGCATGAGGGATTGAGGTTAGTGCCTCACACCAAAAAGAAAAGTTCTCAAATTTACGATCACCCAGCTATGACATTTCCCCTTTGTTCTTCTGTGCAACAACTGCAAATTTACGCAAGGTAGAGTAAGGTCCTCAATTCTAGTCCATCATATACATGGGCGTGCATGAACACATGCTTGTGTACATGCACACACACAGGTGGCAGAACGTATGTGTAACAACTTCTGATCATAGTTCTTTTACTGAAGTGTATCTCCTCAGCTTAAGAATGCAGTTATGAGACTGAAAAACTCCTTAATAAAGCTAATAATCTCTTTTAGTGCTGTAGATATTTAAAGTCTCTGATTTGCTTTTCACTTCTTTTCATAGCTTTTGTTTAAGGTGAGTCCCAAGCCCTGCTTTGATAACTACAGCTGTTTTTGTTATTTTAACTAAGAAATCTCTCCAGTCATTTTAAGTTTTATTTCTTTTTTCAGTTTTATTTTATTCTTTGGCTTTTTGGTACTTTATGTTTTGATTTACTCAGCTTTTTTTTTTTTTTTTTTTTTTTTTTTTTTTTTTTTTTTTTTTTTTTTTTTTTTTTTTTTTTTTTTTTTTTTTTTTTTTTTTTTTTTTTTTTTTTTTTTTTTTTTTTTTTTTTTTTTTTTTTTTTTTTTTTTTTTAAATTAGTGTAATGGGATCTTTTTTACTGTTTCTTTCTTTTGTTTTTGGTGGTACCAGGGATTGAACTCAGGACCTTGTGCTTGCCAAGCAAGCACTTATTCTACTGATCTCTCTCTCCAGCCCTATGGAAACTTTTCCCCACTGTTTTGTAAGGATAGAATCTTCTACTTAAAACCATGTCAGCAAATCCAACCATACATTTAAAATTAAAAACA
>PVKA01027792.1:0-30121 GCA_004027165.1 Ctenomys sociabilis | reverse complement strand
AAAGATATCAAAACAAAAAACCCAGAAAGAACATCTAACCTGAATAATGTTTGCAAATATTCTCAAATGAAGTGCAACCTTATACAGCAATTTAAGTGTAAAATAATTGTTTTAAGGGAGCAGAGGTTGGCTGGGGGAATTCTCTGGTGCTTATTGCAGAAACCAATCTGGGAATCAGACAACATGTAAGAGAAGAGTCCCCTCTGGGACAGAATTTGCTCAGTAAATGCTAGTGCTTTCTGGGTTACAATAATAAGCACTAGTGCTGGCTTAGCAGTATAAGGGACCTAAGCACCACTAGGGACCTTCATCTCACAGAGAGGAACTCACGACTTTGAGATTAACCATTGATAATGTTCAATTTTTCACTATCATTTTAACTACATGAAATCTGTTTATGTGTAATTTTGTATTTTATTTTTGGCTGAACCAGGGCTTTGAACTCAGACCCTTGCACTTGCCAGGCAAGTGCTTATTCTACTTGAGCTATTTCCCCAGCCCCTGTTTTTGTTGAAATCTGTTTAACATGGGGAAATCGCAGCACTGATGTACCCTGGATCAATCGTTCTTTGAAATGAATGCCAAATCACAAAAGTCACTGGGTCAATGGTACATTTTTTGGAGCTAAAGCACAACTTTACCTAAAAAATACTATATTTTACATTTTTTCTCAACTTTCTGTTAATACTAGTATGAAGCAAGCATTGAGCTAAAACATTATTTCCACCTTCATAGTAGTCCTAAAACGTCAGGGCTATTATTTCTGGTTTCATCTCAAAAATAAATCTCACAGACAGATGTTTACTGGATCCGAATTACCAAATGGCTGAGTTGAAACCCAGGCCTGTCCAACCAGGTGCTGAGAAAATTTATGTGACGAAGCTACTCATAAGGACTTTTAGAAAACTGTGACATACAATTGAACTCAACATCTGTGATTCATAACACTGTAGCAAGTATTTTTATGAAGCTCTGTATCTGATTTCCAGTATGTAGTCTAAATTTTTAAAAATTAACTATAAAGCTAGGCACTACACTATGAGCTCTAAGTGGTAATGAGGGTTTTGGACAGGATATAAATGTTTTAAGATGCAGTTTTTGAGTAGAAAGGAAACACAATAGTGATTTATCAATCAAACTGATAAGAATGTAGAGCAGCGATGGGGAACCTTCTATAGCTTTTAATGACAGAAAGTCACTACCAGTGGCCCAGAGGATTCCTTCTGATTACATCCTATTGCTGAGTTAATCTGACCCACAAGTGGGGCTTAGGAGACCCCGCATGGAAAGAAGCAAGCTTTCCTAAGAACTGAAATGTCAGCTCACTTACACACTTTAATGAAGTTTTTTTTGGTGTTTATATCATGCTTTATGTTTTCCTTAAATGCTTAATCTTGAAAACATGTGTGCAAACATTACAAAGCATGGTGTGTGAAGATAAAGTGTCATTTTCTTTTTCAGAGCCACTTCATTTTGGTCTATGTTGAGTTTTCTAAACCCTTTTATGAAAAAACACACTACAATGAAGGGACAGGACCTTCGGTTGCTTATTGCCAAATCTTTATCAGATATATTCTTAAGAAAGCTCCTTGGTGGACGTGTAGCTCAGTACTAAGGGAATGTGCAAAGAAGGTCCTGGGTTTGATCCCCAGTCCCCAACAGCCAAGTTATGTCTCTTATTTCACTTTTAAAACAGAGCTCATAGTGTTTGCTCTGTTGATCCGATTATAGTACTAATGAAGATCTGCTTCATGAGCACTTCAGACTGTTGCTTCTATCTAGGATGGAGAAATCTAGGCCCAGGTTCTGCTCTCAATGGGGACAAAGGCACCCTTTACAGATAAAGCCTACTTAGGTATCAAGTACTTTGCTAGGCACTTAACTTGGCCAAATCATTACTTATAAAACAGCAGGACTGGGATCCAAATTCAGGCCTGTTTCACTAAGAGCATGTTCTGCTGTATTGTTTTAGTTATGAATGTAGTTTAAAAAACTATTACTAATCCTAGACCAAAATCAGCTGTCATCAATTGGGAGTGGTGGTGCATGCCTACAGCTGCAGCGTTTGGAGGACAGAGGTTTGAGGACAGCCTGGCCACCCAGAAGATTAAAGCTGACCTCGTGTACACAGAGACATCTGAAAAAAGATCTGTAGTTGTAAAAATAATTTCACACTATGAAAACAAGCAAACAGAAAAACAAAACAAAACAAAACAAAAAAAAAAACAACTCTTCATAACATGTTAAAATACTTTAAAATAGCATGAGGTAGTGGGGTATGGTGGCACACACCTGTGATCCCAAATACTTGGGAGGATGAGGTAGGAGGGTCACAAGAGTGCTGACAGCCTGGGAAACTGTCAGACTCAGTCTCAAACCAAAATTAAAGAAATAAATAAAAAAGTGCTGAAGATGTAGCTCAGAACTCCCTGAATTTAATTCCAGTGCTGCAAAACCCAAAAGTCTGAGGTCATTTTGTTATTCCATGATTTCTTACTTATTCCTATTTCACACTCTCCAGCAGTGTCGCCTTCCACTCAGAGCTATTTGACTATCCAACGTTAAAGTCTTTACTTTGTTCACATCGTTTGCACTTTTATGTGCACACCTTTGCTAACTAAAACAGGAGTCTGAGGTACATATGACAAGGGTGATTTATTACGGACGAATGGTAGAAAAACATGTCACTAATATTCATAAGTGCCTTAAGTCGTATGTAAAGAGAGACTTATTAAAAGTTTGCTTTATTTTTTGTGGAACCAAGCACTAGTTACCTATTACAGCTACTTTTTTGTGTGTGCCTTCTGAATATTAGTGCAGTTAGAACTGCCTTATGAGTAATCAAGTAATGAACCAGGTCCTGGTGGTTGTGTCCATGGTTAGATTGTTCAGGTGATCTGGAACTCTCAATTGATTGCTTTAGCTTTTAGTTCTTGGTGATATCTATAAAGAAAACAGAAAGAAAAATAACCATTAGTAATAATAAATCAATTTAAGGTAAGAAGAGAATGGAAACACTGCATTTCTTCTTTCCCAGTTGTCAAGTGGCCTGCAGAGTTGAAGTACCATTGTCCTAGCTGTTGTGTGCCTGTGCAGTTTTGAGTAGTCTTCCCAGGATCTTGGCAACAGCAACAGTTAAAGGGAAAGCTGCTCAAAATGGGGTGTGTGCATGTCTGTGTTCAGATAGTGATGTCCTATCAAAAAGTTTCAATAGTTTCCCTGACATAACCATTTCCTGTGTAAAAGTACTGTCTTACTTATTATTTTCATTCTTAAACTATACAAGAATATGACCAATGTGAACATATGCACAAAATTTTAGGAACATGTGGTCAACTGGAATTACTTGCTTTACACCCACAAAGCACCTAAGAATAAAATCAGTTTGAGAATAGGTTCCTGCTCAAACAGAGAATTACACTTAAGTAGATCAACAAGTTACAAAGACTTAAGTTTATTCACACTTAATGTTCATTAATGCAGAGATAAAATAAGAATAAAGCCATAGACTCTCTCTCTACAACCTCTGGACTGTGTTTACTTTTCTCCCTAACTTTCACCTAAGTAAAATGGTTTAAGACCAGGAGGAGGAAGTTATTCTACAAGTGCACCTACTGCCTACATTGCTTAAATGATTTTGATTTTTTCTCTCTTTTTTGGTTACTGGGGATTGAATGTAGGGCTTCTCTACCATTGAACTGCATCCTTGGCCTTTTTTGTTGTTGATGCAGGGTCTTACTAAGTTGCCTAGACTGGACTGGAACTTGTGATCCTCCTGCCTCAGCCTCTCAAATATCTGGGATCACAGGAGTGCACCACTGTGTCCAGCTACAAGATCTTGATTTCTAGTATTTGATCATGTTATCCTTACTGAGTAAATATTTTAAGAAACGTAACCAGTGATCTTACCCTAAATGTTATTTCCAATACTATGTAACTTTACTTTCAAGTCTCACTTATTTATATATGTAACAAAGTGAGTGATAAAAGGTGTACTTGAAAATTACCTCATAAATTTCATTTTATTTTTTGTAATGGGGATAGAACCCAGGGTCTTGTGCATGCTAGGCAAATACTCTCCCACTGAGCCACACCTTCAGCCCATTCTTATTTTCATTGAAAAATTTTTACTTTGAGACAAGGCCTAGCTAAGTTGCCAAGGTTTGGCCTTGAACTCTCAGTCCTCTTGCCTTAAGCTCCTGAATAGCTAGGATTACAGAAGTGCTCTTCTGTGCTCAGTTTTTTATGTTGTCTTAATAAAAGGAACTATGTAGAAAGGTTATCCATCTAGACAATTCATGGTTTAGATCTAAAAAACTAGGCACTATTTTGCTTAGCCGCTTTAAAAAAATTTAAATTTTTGTTTTGTTATTTTATTTTTTGAGAGAGGGTCTGTTTCACTACATAGTTCAAGTTGGCTTTGAACTTACTATGGAGCTTAGGCTGGCCTTGAACTGGAGTCACCACTCCTGCCTAAGCCTCCTGAGTGTTGGGATTACAGGTGTATACCACTGCAGGCGACCAGGGGAGAATTGAGGCCTACCTGGTCTCTCCTATAAGCACAGAGGAGGAAAGCAACATGGAGAGGATGGCATGGGGCAGGCTGCAGGCAAATGTCAGTAACACTGAGATGAAATTGCTTACCTGAGCATGTGGATACTGCAAGGCAGGTGAACTTTATGTTACTTTAACTGCTTATACCTGTAGCTGGGTGAATAAAAACAGGACAAGCCAGATGCCTCAGCTCCTCTCCCCACAGGTGGCAAGAGTCCCCAGCTGCCAGCCTGCTAAACTGACTCTGTGTCTGTCATACTCCTCCTTAGCCCCAGGGTCTGGGGAACAGACCAGAGCAGGGCTAGGTCTCTACCAGCTGAGTGAACTGAGCTGTACCCAGGAGGGGAAAAGGGACCCGGGACTAGCACTTCGCTACATTCTACTACACCTGGCCAAAAGCTGCTTTTAATTTATTTGTAATCCTGGAGACTTTTCTAGAAACGTTAATTTCTGACTGAGCCACATTCCTGGCTTAGAGTTAGTTATATGTGAATCTCGAAAAAAAAAAAAAAAAAAAAGTTACCATCTGGGTAGCTTCTGAAGCAGTTTAAAAATACACTGGTATTGGTAGGCTTACCTCCAAATCCGTAAGAGCTGAGAGGCCCCTGCTGCACCCACAAAGAAGTTCACAGCAAACAGACTCCAATTTTTTGGTATAATTACCAGTGAATATCTTGACCAAATGAATCCTGTTGAAACAAAGCATTTTATTTTAAAAGCAGAAGTACTGCTGTAACAACATCAGAATATTTGATATTGGGGTAAAATCATTACAAATAAGACCATGATAAAAGTGTGCAGTGAAGGATGAAGAAATGTTGTTGTCTGAGTTTTCAAAAAAATCTTTACAATTCAGCATTACATAAAATTCTCAGTTCTGGCATTAAAGGGCAAATGAATAGCAATGCAACTTTTTTCCTACTTATAAAAATATTTTCATTGCAAAACTTATAAAACAAAAATTTATTGCAAATAACCTTCCTCTGTCTCCATCACCCACAAGGCAATGACTTCACAGAACTTGAGAAAGCTGTGGATTCTTTTGTATGCATACGTGCATGTATATACACATTTCAAAAACTAAGTAAACATGAGCTAAAACACAATTTATGTGTGACAGGAATATGGAAGACATGCATCTTACTTACCTGTAGCCATCAGAACAGTGGACTGAGCAGTGCTGAGCTTCTCCGCAGGTCTGGCCATGTCTGCCAAGCCAGCACACACCAAGCCCTGGAGACAGGTGTGACACAGAAAGAACAGATGTAGTGAGCGCGGAGGGATGCTTCACGACTTCAAGTCACATGCATATAAACTGCTGTGGTATGATGTTTTTAATTCTTCTGGGAAGAAACCCAGAAAGGGAATAGCTGGGTCGAATGGGGCTGCTAATCCCAGCTTTCTGAGGAACCTCCATACTGATTTCTACAGTTGCACAAGTCTGGTGACACTTCCGTCATTACAGAATCCAATGGGTAAGAAAATGGACAGCATGATGGACACTACAGTGAATTCAGGATTGAGTCTGCCTTTCATTCTATGTATTTTTTTGTGTGGCTTTTTTTTTTTTTTTGTGGTACCAGGGATTGAACTCAGGACCCTGCGCTTGCCAGGCAAGCACTTACTCTACAGAGCTATCTTCCCAGGCCGCAGTGGTGTTTTCTGAGACAGGGCCTTGCTATGTAGTGCAAGGTGACCTTGGACTTAGGATGCAGCCCAGGCTGGACTGGAACTCATGCGACTCTCCTGCCTCAGGCTCCAGAGTGTTGGGATTAGGTCATGTTACTATGTTCAAGTGTAAGTACCAGAAAAGGAAGTATCAAAAAACAATTGTAGTTTTGTCAGTTTTTTTTTATCCTTTTTTTTTTTTTTTTCTTTTTTGAGGTATCTAGAATCAAACTGACAACCTCATGCTTGCCAAGCAGACACCATGCCGTTGGGCTAGGTCCCCAGCCTTACTTTTTTATTACTACACATTGGTGATATATAATTTTGTTGTGTTTTGTTTTTCTTTGCTGTACTTCTTTGGTATTGCCTTTTATAGAATATCATTCATATCCTACCATTAGCACTCAGAAAATTCAGCTACAAGTTTTTACTAGATTTTTCTATTTTATTGCAGAAATCAGAAAACTTACTAAAGCAATTTTTATTAAGAAAAAAATTGAAATCCAGAGTCATCAGTTGTGGTGATTTTGCCTCACCTCCCTTTCCCCTTTTGAGTACTTTAAAGCTCATCCTCCACACGTCATTAGAAAATACCATTTTTAGAAATTATTTTTATGTTTTTATTGAATTCCTAAAACACACTCTTGTATGGAAAATGCAAACCAGCCAAAGGTTTTCATCCTAAATGGAGCAGATACTTATGAGTTTAACACATAAATTTAAAAGAAGCCCATACAGTTTTGAGTTAATAAATCTAGTATTCTAAAAGAGCAATGCTTCCAGTTTACAAATCATCCCTCTCACACCCTTCTTCTAGCTCTTCATGTGTATTTCCCTGTGCTGTATTTGTTCTACTTCTGCAGGATGGAAACTGCCATTATGAAGAAATTCTACTGGGGCTATGTTCTACACTGTGGCTCGATGAATATATTCATGAAGCTATATTTCTATTCTAGCATTCACTTTTGGAAAAAATCAGCAGTTAGTATTGTTTATACTTCCACGAGATACTTTATTTGCTGGCATATGTTAGTAGTTGTTCTATCTTTTTCACTTACCTTTTCTTTTGAGACAATGTTTCACTATGTTACTCAGGCTGGCCTCCAACTCCTAGGTTCAAGTAATTGTCCTTGAACTTGTGGCGATCGTTCTGCTTCAAACTCCTAAGTGCTATAATTACGAGTGTGTGCTATTGCACCCAGCCCTGGCCTTAGGTTTAGCAAGGTACAAAGAGTTGTGGGGAATGGTTGTATAATGGTGCAAATCCATTAGCACTATGGAACTTTACACTTAAAAAGGCCAAAATGGTAATTTTAGTACATTAACCTTTCTATTCCCCAAGACCAGAAATTTTCAAACATTAGAGGGTATACTACGAATGACCAGGAAAGTCATGAAATTACAGCTTACTGGGCTCTGCCCTTTGAGGTTCAGATGTGAGTTTGCAGTGCAGCCTAAACATCTGCATTTCTTTCTTAAAGCTAAATTCATAATAAGATGGTAGGAGAATAACAATAGTTAATATACTGCAAGTTATCATTAAAGTAGTTACTTAGAGTACAAGATATGGGCATAAAAATTCTCTGATAGCAGCACAAACCTTCCTTTTCTATTAACTAAGAGATGCCAATAGTATAACTGACTTTCATTTTCCCCTTTCCCCTAGCCAGTTCCTTTTGAACAATTTCTTCCCATCTTAGATCTTGTCAGTTTTTCACACCAGGGAGACAATATGTTTACACATGCGAGTCTGGTTTATTTCACTTGTGAGTATGTCTCAAAGTGCATCTATTTACCTATAAAAGTCTCCAGTTTATCCCTCTTTATGGTTCATTAGTTCTCCACTGTATAAAAATGCCGCATCTTTTTAATCCATTTCTTGGATGATGGACATTTGGGTTGTTCCCATGATCTAGCTATTATTATAAATTGTGCTGCTATAAACATAGGTGTATATATATCACTGTGGTATGATGTTTTTAATTCTTCTGGGAAGTACTCAGAAGGGGAATAGTAGGGTCAAATGGGGCCATTAATCCTAGCTTTTGGAGGAATCTCCATACTGATTTCCACAGCTGCACAAGTATGCACTCCTCGCAACAGCAGATAAGGGTTCCTTTTTCACCACAGCCCCTCCAGCATTTGGTATTGGTTGGTTGGTTTCTTTCTTTCTTTCTCTCTTTCTTTCTTTCTTTTTTTTTTTTTTTTTGTGCTGGAACCAGGGATTGTACTCAGGTCCTTTTGTTGCTTCTACTGAGCCATCTCCCAGGCCCCAATTGGTTGGCTTCTTGATAGCTATTCTTTGTGGAGATAGAATCTCGGTATTGTTTTAATTTGCATTTCTTGGATGACTAATGTTGAAAACTTTTTTCATCTATTTATTTTCCATTTGTATTTCTTCATCTGAGAAGTGCATTTTCATCTTGGATGCCCATTTTTGGACTGGATCTTTGATTTTTTTAATTCTTTATATGTTCTAGATACAAATCTTTGAGAGACAATTGTCTAAATTTTTTGTGGGTTGTCTTTTCACTTTGTTGGTGATTTCTTTTGCTATACAAAAGCTTTTTAATAAGGTGAGATGCCAGTTATTGATGCTTTGAAATACTTCTCATGCAGTTTGGGTTTTGTTCATGAACTCTCTGCCTATACCTATGTCTTCAAGATTTCTATGCACTTTCTCTTCCATTAGAAAATGGAAAGTTAAAAAAAAAAGAAAATGGAAAGTTATCTCTTGCTCATGGATAGATTGAATGCTTGTTTTACTATTTAGATCTTTGATTCATTTCAACTTTAGTTCATGGTGATAGACATGGGTCTAGTTTAAGTATTTAGCATGTGGAGAGCCACTTTTTCCAGCACCACTTATTAGACAGACTATCTTTCTTTTAGTGGGAAAGTTTGGCTGCTTTGTCATAGATAGGGTGGCTGAGTGTTTGGAGTTGTATTGCATCTTCTCGATTCTTCCACTGATCCTCAGGTTGTATTTATTTTTTGCCATTACCATGCTGATTTTATCACTGTAGCTTTGTAGCATAATTTCAAGTTGGGGATTGTAATGCCTCTTCCTTTGCTTTTGTTGCCCACAACTGCTTTTGTTATTCTAAGTCTTTTCTGGTTCCAAATGAATTTTAGAAATGCTTTCTCTAGTTCTGTGAGGTATGCTAATGATATTTTGATTGGGATTGGATTAAATTTGTATAGCAATTTTTTGAGTGTGGCCATTTTCACTACATTGGCTCTTCATATCCATAAGCAAGAGATAACTTTCCATTTTCTTTTTTGTTTAACTTTCCATTTTCTAATATCCTCCTCAATCTCCTTTTTCAGAGTACAATATTTTTCAATATATAGATCTATTTCATTTTTTTTTATTCTACTGTGAATATCTGCATTTCTAACAAGTCATCTGCAGCTACAGCACAGCCAGGGATGCACTTTGAGAAGCACAGGATAGACCAGAACTGGACTTCTTAATAGGAACTCAGTGACTTGCCACAAATAGTCACCAAGACCTCCCCTTGCCACCCCACGCTTAATAAGAACTTTAGGAAACTCTGGTATAGGGCAAAAGCATTGGGTTTGTAGTTAGAAGTTCTAGGCACTATCATTTACTGAATGTTAATAATATATATTCTTGGATAAACCCACCTACTCTTTGAGACAAATGTTTGTCTTTCTTATACTACATTAATAGTAAGTTATTTTGTTTGATGTTTTACTTGGTATAGAGAAAGAGAGAGAGACAGAGAGAGAGACAGAGAGAGACAGAGACAGAGACATATACACACACACACAAATACAGATTTCCACTATGTTGTCCAGGCTGTCCTTGAACTCCTGAGCTCAAATGATTCTGCCTCAGCCTACCCAGTAGCTGAGACTACAGGTACATGCTACCATGCCTGGCTTTTTTTTCTCCTTCATGCTGGAGATTAAATCCAGGCCCTTATAAATTCTTGTGCCTATTATAACATCCTCAGATCAGTGGTAAAATTTTAGAATGAAATTTCCCTAGGGGTCCAAAATTACATTTTGATAGGAAATATGCTCCCAGAAGGCCTCTTATCTAGGGACTTTAGAAAAACTAAAGTGGGTAGTATATTTTCTGTTGTAAAAATGATTCAACAGGCTATTTTCTGTAAATTATTTAGAGATACATGGATAATATTTGAAAGTATATCCTTTAGAAAATCTATTTCAAAATAGAAGGTTCTTATTAAATAATGTTTTTCTCAATAGTTCTTGCAAAACAGTCAGACTAGCTAGGTGTGGCACATGCCTGTAATCCCAGCACTCAGGAGGCTGATACAAAAGGATCGAAGTTACAAAGCTAGCCTGAACTACAAAAGGAAATCCTGTTTCAACATTCATCTCTCACCAACCCAAAAAAATGATTCACACTTACCCATTTCATAATTGGAGCCCAGAAAAATACTGTTCTAGGACCTGGAAAAAAAAAGTTTCAAAAATAAGCCAAATATTTTATATATGCTTTAAATACCTGTCACCAAATTTCACAAACCCAACATTTTAATAATCTATTTCCACTTTTGCTATGTTTCCTGCTAACTTTGTATTAATTAACTGTCATGGTTTGGGGTTTTTACAAGGGGAACAATAGGGCACAGGACACATTTCATAATATTAGTTTATAAGGAATCACTCAAGAATCATATACAACAAGTACAGGAAACCTACCCACATGCTAAATACTAAATAATCCAGCTGAGGGCATAGATCTTCACAGATCTGTGCTGGAAAGGCCTAAAGGTCAGTGGTGGAAGCTAGAAAGGCTATGCCAGTGGGTTGGTGCTAGCAGACTGAGGAGTCCAAACTGGAGCTAGGAAGCAGTGCGCAAGGTAAGAACCAGAGTTCCCCCAGAAGTACCACAGCCATCCTCAGAAGTGAGGTCCTGAGCTCCTTCAGTGATGAGGAAAGTAAAGTTGCCATCAGGAAAGCCGATGTGACAGGCTTCATGAAGCTGAGCAGTGGACCAGTTTCCTCCCTGGAGCCAGAAAGCTGTGCTCAATATGAGGACCAGGGCTCCTCCAAAGTTCATCAGAAAAGCCAGCATGTCAAGGTCCACCAGCAGAACAGCCTGAGAACTAGCAGCTTCCAACAGCTTCTTCAAAAAGCATCCCTAACAATGTTTCGGCTGCTTTTCTGTTCTGCCATTACGCTACTGGCAACAACCCTCAGGCGGGCCTCCCACACACAGCACCATGCTAATTTAACTCAGCTGGCTATAGTAAGTTGACCACCAGTTAGAAATCCACTACATTAACATTTACAAAGACATACACTATCAGTCTCTCACAGATTGTTTTAATCTCCTCAGTTACCTGTATTTTTGTGACATACTAAAAATTAAGGTATAATGGTGATGGTTTTGGAAACCATTACCAGTGTGCCTTGAAAACAAAACTGAATGTTCCACATTTAAGGTTCATCCATGGATAATTTCCAAGTTGGGGAAATTGAAAAAAAAAATTAATAATATTAGTCTCAGTAGATATATGTATATTCATTAATTTTATTATATTTTAACTATAAATGACATTTTACCTTATGTACCATGGTAAGAGTTCTTGCAAAAATTCTACATAGTCTATTAAAAGTTAATGAACCAACTTTTCAGGGAGGAGTGGGGAATCAAACCTAGGGTCTTGCCCATGCTAAGCCAGCATTCAATTAATATCCTCAGCTCAAGGGGCCTGCCAAGTTCACAGGAAAGATGAAGAACCCTTAATAAACTAGTTTACAGCAGGGTCATTGCTTTGGTCAGGCTTGCACTCATCGGTTTTTGTGCAAAGTGTACATAAATGTCAAGTACTGCGGATACTGGTTTCTTAGATAACTCTGAATTTGATATGCATTCATGGTGCTTTGGAACTGGAAGGAAATTCAGATAGCATTAATCCAGAGTTTTATCTAGGATGTGGAGATGGAAGCTCATGTGCAGATTACAACCTAAGCCTTCTGATAATAAAAACTACTGTCCTTAGTAATTTTCAACTCATGCACTTCTTTTAATGGTGAGGGGACAGAGTGAATAGAGAAAGGGATTTGTTCCAAGGGAATGTAAAATATAGTAAACATGTCAAGTCTACTACCTACCAGAGCCCTTAGTGTATGCACTAAGGACTCTGGATCAACAAAATACATTTATTCCTTAACATGAAAATCAAGCAGTTTTGTATAAGAGAACAGTGACTTACCAGCAAATTTGAGAAGTTTAAGATCTGATTATTATAAGGATTTTTTTGTTCTGTTGTTGTGCTCCTGTGCACTGAACTCAAGGCCTTTACATTGATATGCATCCCCATAGCACCAGGCCTTAACTTTCTTCTTTTACAAAACAAAAAATGCTTGTGAATCAAATGCATCTTAAATTTGTTGATAAGTCACTGTTCTCTTGCATAACTTTCAAGCTGCCTAGAGCTGTAATTTCAGCATTGTGGGAGGCTGCAACCAACTCAGCAACTTAGTAAAACCCAGTCTCAGACTAAAAATGAGCTGTCCAGCCATTGTAGCTCAACACAAAACCCCTGGGATTTTTATAACACCTTGATATTTAGAAATTGATAAACCTAACTTACACTTCTAAGTTTGCTGATTTTCTAATTAATCCTAAAGTCCTTCTGTTGCAATCTATGGTGTATTTTCTTGCTATTCTTCAAAGAAGTTGGATACTGACAAGTCACAACTCAAAGTTCCCCATGCACCCTGTCCCCCAAAACTCTCTCCCCCTTGGTCCCATGCAGAGCCAAACCCCAAAACCACAGAACAGGTCCACCTGACTCTGATTCAACCATAAGGAAGACAAATAATGTCCACCTGTGACTTGGCTGGTCCAGCCTGCAATCACCCTCCTATGAAGTTTCCTGCCCCTCTTTGCTGTCTTGGTCCACGAGATAGCCCCCTGCATGAGCTTCTACCTCCACGTGAGCTTCTGATAAACCTGCTTTTACTTGTGTCAATGCATCTGGTCAGGTTCGGCTGCCTCATGTTTTGACCTTTCATATACTATCTTTAGGGTAATTCTTCACACTAGGAGATTGTGGCACAGACCTGTCTTTCGGTGAGCAAAAATGACTTTAAAGATAAATTCACATATCATGGTATCTGGTATCTAAAAAGTTTTGTTTTCTGTATCCCTCTAAACTTTTCCTATTCAAGGGCTGAGTTGTAGAGCACATGATTGGCATGAGGTCCTGGGTTCAAATTCTAGCACTAAAAAAGAAAATTTCGTGTTTTAGTTGTGGAACAAATCTGGACATAGTGCTGAAATGTCTGCTATACGAATTAAAACTAGGACCAGGCATGGTGGCACATACCTGTAATCCCAGCACTCAGGAAGCTGAGGTAGGAGGATCACTGTGGGTTTGAGACCAGCCTGAACTACAAAGTGAGCTCAAGGCCAGCCTGAACTGCATAATGAGACCCTGTCTCAAAACAATAAATAAATAATAAATACATAAAATAGCAAGGTGTTCTAAATTTGATGTTCCTATGCTGAATGAAAAACAATCTATTTAGCTGCGGGTGGTGGCATATATCTTTAATCCCAGCACTAGGGAGGTTGAGAGGCAGGAGAATCACTATGAATTCAAGGAAACCTGAGCTACATATATAGTAAGAGCCTGTCTCAAGCAACATAAAACAAGAAAGAAATCTATCCAAATTCAGCTTTTGCTTAACTGTACTTATCTTGCATTCACTTCTCTAAGTTCTACACTGTTCTGATCACAGCCACTATTATCCCTAGAACTGTAGTCACACCACTTTTTCTATCTTGAAAAGATACAGAATCTAATTTCTTTCTTCTTTGGTTAAGGCAAGCTTGACTTGGAAAATAAATTATTGCTATGGAAGAAAGTAATTTAAAAGAATACATGAAGGGATTTAGGTTTAGAATACAAACTTGGCAGCCCAACTTACCTAATTTTAGATTGGTGCTTTTCACCCTTGAGTGATTATGCCCCCAGAGGACTTTCACAGTGGAAGAATTTTTAGCTGCCAGAACTAGTGGGAAGACCGTGTCTCAAAAAAATTTTTTTTAATTAATTAAAAAATGAACTTAGTAACTGATACTGCACATGCTACAAAGGTTCTGTATAACCAAGAAAAATGATCTAAATGCAATGGTAGGAATTCTCAAAGTTCAAACTAAATTAAATTGCAAGGGGCTTTGAGAAGACCAAGAGTGCAATCTGCTATGGAGAGAGGGCTACTGTTTAACTGAAAACCTTTCTTTGATTAGCATCATTCCTAGGCAGGGTTACTCTAATAAAATTCCATTAAGAAATACACACTTGTCAGCAGGCATAGTGGCACACACCTATAATCCCGGCATTTAGGAAGCGGAAGCAGAAGAATCAAGTTTGAGGCCAGTCTGAGCTGTACGGTGAGTTTAAGGCCAAGCTGGACTATCATAGCAAGGCCCTGGCTCAGAAAACAAAAAGACAACACATACATTTGTTTGTCAGATTAAAAAACAAGCTGTATCTTTAAGCAATCCAGGGTCTAGTGAAAGCAACAGATGCCTGAAAAATGATTTTAATCATTTAATGATTTTTATCAGTATAGAAAACAATAAATGAATATACAGGCCACTGTAGCAGTTGGAGAATCAGTGTTTAACCTAATCTTGGAGTGTGGAAGAAGGGTTCCTTAAATTAGATGAAGGCAGGGCAGAGTATCTGGAAGGACAGCGCAAGTTACTATAGAGCCATCAGTGGCGTGAATGCAATAGAACATTTGCCTGGCTTTGGCCGGAGTCTTTGCCTCTTGGTGTTAGAGCAAAAAGCTTCCTTGCTGAGGACCCTTTGCCATGCAATAGAGAATGTTGAACAGCATCCTGGCCTCTGCCCACTAGTTGGCCTTGAAGTTGTAGGGATCCTCCTGTCTCAACCTTCCATGTGCTTAGATTACAGGTATCACCTAGCTTCATTACTAGTTTATTTTTTATTCCTGCACAAATCTCGGCTTCATAATTCTAGATAAGTCAGGATGCCATTGTAGTCGCTGCGGAATGGTGCTCATCTTTATTCTGAACTCCAAAGACTTTTCTCTTCCTGTTATAAATCTTTTTTTTTTTTTTTTTTTTTCTCCTGCTACCTTAAATCTTTTTTCTGAGTAATGTCTCTAGATTCCGAAATGCTTGATTCTATGGGGTAAATGGTCAAGTTGTTCAATAGGTTTGCTTGGTAACTAATTTACTCAACTGCTCCAAGCTATGTGACAGCTTAAAAATATTAACTGAGTACCAGCCACAATCCAATCAAACCAAACTCCAAAGCAAAAACAACAGAAAATTTTAAACATGAACCTTGGATTGAGCGGGGTGTTTTAATGAATAATTTTAAGCAATGAAAACAAAGTCTGAATTAGTCTAGGAAATGTCAAGTACTATACAAAAAAATGTCAGTAAGAAACATTAAATATAGTCTGAATTCCTAATTTTTCTGAGACACCAGAGGATGCTGACAAGTTACAGATAATCAGAATTGGGTAACTATAAATGCAAAATAGTAATGTTCCAATTGCTGTAGTCACACAATGGATTAAAAGTTTCAAAGAAAACCTAGTTTATGTGTTCATTTTACCTTAGCTAATTATTACCAGGCATATCACTAGGGCTTTTGCATTGAGTGATGTTCTCAGTCCTTTTAATTTTTTAATTTAATTTTTTAATTTTGAGACACAGCAGCCTACTCTGGCTTCCAAATTGCTATGTAGCTGAGATGGGACTCGAATGTGTGATCCTCTTGCCTTAGTCTCTGGAATACTGAGGTTATAGGTCTGTGCTTTAAAAGTACATTCTTTTATTTTATTTTATTTATTTTTTTTGTCTTTTTGAGACAGGGTCTCACTATGCAGCTCAGGCTGGCCTTAAGCTCACTTTGTAGCTCAGGCTGGTCTCGAACTCACAACAATCCTCCTGCCTCAGCCTCCCGAGTGCTGGGATTACAGGCCTGCGCCACCATGCCCGGCTGAGTACATTCTTTTAGACAAAGAACCAATAACATGTTTTCATCTTGTTTCTTAAAACTTTACTGTTTGTAATTGAAAGCTTCAATTATTGACAAATTAGAAACATCAAACAACTATTTCATATTTACAAATATATTTAGAATCAATTTTTTGTTTGTTTGTTTTTTTGGCAGAACCGGGGATTGAACTCAGGCTCTTGTGTTTGCCAGGCAAGTGCTTACTCTACTGAGCCATCTTCCCAGTCCATATATATATATATATAATGAAACTACCAACAATGAAAAATGCAGAGAATAGCTATTTTTGTATTTTAGTGTTTTTATTTTTTATGGCAGAACTGGGGATTGAACTCAGACCCTTATGCTTGCCAGGGAAACCCTTATTCTACTGAGCCATCTCCCCAGCCCCATGTCTTATTTTTAAAGTGAAACTGGTTTTTAAAATTTTTTCTTTTCTTTTTTTGGTATTATTAATCAAATTCAGGACCTCATGCTTGTCAGGCAAGCACTACATCGCTGAGCTAAATCCTCTGGTCCATGAAACTGATTTTATTTTTAGTTTAGTTTGCTTGTTTGTTTATTTATTTATTTTAATGTATTTGGTAGAGTCTCACTAAGCAGGTCGAGTAGTGATTCTCCTGTTTTTAGCCTCCCTAACGTGGAGATTACAGGCTTGTACCACCACACCCGGTTCTCAGTGTACCTGAGGGCATGGCCAGTGTGATGTGTGGTGCTGGGGATCAAACCCTGGTCCTCTGTGCTTGTCTAAGCTGGCGCTTAATCCATTCAGCTATGTCACTGGTCCTGAAACTGATTTTTTAAAGTTCAAATTTTCACAGAAGAATTTAAGAATTTTTGCAAGTAAATATCATAACCAAATCATAACAAATTTTCAAACAAATTAACAAATTTCATTTGTACTGATACTTGATAAACCAAATTTTACTTTTTAATTCCTTTAGGAGGAATTATTGCTAGGGAAATATTTTAAGAATTCTACCTGGCAAGTATGTCATGTGTGCACATGTGATTCTTTCCTCAAAGAGAGACTTCCTTTTTGAAAAAGAATTGGTCATCCTCACATGCAAATAATGAGCTGAGAGGTTCACTAAGTCCCATTGTGAAGATGCTCCTTACTGAATGGTATTAGGTCATAAAAATTACACATATTAATGGAATCTCATGTGATGCTGTGATATATAGACACTGTGTAATGTAAATCAACCTAAATATAGCTATCTCCTCACACATCACTTCCAGTGAAAGCATTCAAAATCATTCTATTTTCTGAGATGACACTGCATGGTTAGTATCTATAGTTGCCTTCCTGTGCAATGGCACACAAGGGCCCCCACTCCTATCTGTGACTTAGTATCCCTAATCAACTTTTTCCCATCCTCCTCTCTTATCAACCCCTCCCCTTCATTATTATGTGACCACAGTACAAAAACATCCTTGGCATTCTTTAAGATTTGTCTTTGGCACAGAAATTGACTGCCAAAAATCACTCATTTTTGTCTGTGCCAAAGCTAATATTAATGCATCACACAGCAGGAGACAGGGTGTGTGAATGTGTGTGTGTGCATACTCTTTCTCTCTCTTCTTATAAAGATACCAGGATCCAATTATGGGGGCTCCACTCTTAAGATTATAACTAATCCTAATCTTTTTAGCAAGATCCCAACTCTAAGCGCCATAGTCTGATTAAATTTCCACTCCCTTAATACCTTATAGTCCTGTGTAATTCTGTTTTTTTTTTTTTTTTTTCTTTTTTGAAACAGGATCTCACTGTATAGTGCAGGCTGGCCTCAGCCTCCCAAGAGCTGGGATCATAGGCATGTACCACTCCACCTGGCTCTCCTATACCTTATAGCAGTGATGGCAAACCTTTTAGAGATTTCAATGATACAAAGAGCCTGCTCTAGCATGCGTGCCATAGGTTTTTTCTACAACTACCTTATAGTAATGATTAAATTTCCACACCTGAAGCCTAGGCAGACACTAAACCATAAACAGTATGAATCCCAGGACCAAAATAGCTTTTAAGTAAGCACTGCACTACATGACTTCAAGGTTATTTCTCTGACAAATAAATACAGTACCTGGAGTCTAAGTTTGTTTGAGATGGTGGTGGTGTGTGGGTGAGAGGTGATATCTCCACATGTGAGCTGAGTACCCTAATTAATGAAGAACATATAATCAAATAGAGGGTGAAGATCCTAAAGTTCTGGGCCACATAGTAATCTAGTTGCAACACACACTTCTATTAAACACCTTCATAGTGTGCCTCTTGGCATACTTGTTAATGATAAAACCCAGTGAGTTGTGAATAACTCTTAATACTCAGTAATGCTTGGGTTTTATTTAGTACTAATGAGTTAGTTGTATTTTTCCTGCTTTCCCATTTCTCCATTCTTCAATGTTAAATTTTTAGTGACAGGTTATCTTACTCTGCATACTGTTCAAAAGCTAAGAAGGGAGAGAACTAACATTTGTTGAGAGTTTAAATGCAAATACTGTGAGACATATTTTACAGATATTACATCATTTAATTTGCACAGCAGTCCTTAAAGTTGATGATTATGTTTTCCATTTCACAGATTAGAAAACTAAGACTTGGAGAGTTTAAGATCAAGGTCATACAACCAAGACTCAACTTTTGTTCGTCTGGCTTGCAAGCCTGTGTTCCTTCTACTACACTGAAAAGGGATTAAAATAATTGAACTAATTCGAGTTTAAAATTGTTCTTCCTAGCTGGACATGGCGGCACATACCTGTAATTCCAGTACTCAGGAGGCTGATGAAGGATCCTTGCGAGTTCAAGAGCAGCAGGGGGTAAAAAGTGAGCTCAAGGTCAACCTGAACTGCAAAGTGAGATCCTGTCTCAAAAAGACAACAATCCCCCCAAAGCCCTCCTCTACCTGCCTTTCCCTAACACTCAAACAGAAACTTTAAGAGGGTCACAACTGACACCACAGAATTCAGCTGACTCTCAATGCCCAGACTACTGTCCAACCTTCTATCCTGAAATTCTAGCAGAAAACAGAGCACATCTCCAAAAAACCCAGAGTAAAAAAAAACTCACAGGCAAATTAAATCAACTTCTTCATCGAAACAGCCTCTCTTTGAAGTTGTTTTATAATGGGTTCAGTATTACAGTAAAGAACATTATGGGTTAAATTGTCTACTTTAGAGGCATACTTCATTCCATTATCAAAGTAGAAATCAGATTCAGTAACCAATTCAGACTGTGTAGGCAGAAGATGCCCTTTGTCACTTTAATCTTTCAATTTCTAAAATATTTTCCAATTTGCTAAATTGTATGCTTGGAAAGGATGTCAGATTACATCTGATTTTGGTTGCCAGCCCAATAAATATTA
Source organism: Ctenomys sociabilis (assembly GCA_004027165.1). Classification (NCBI taxonomy): domain Eukaryota; kingdom Metazoa; phylum Chordata; class Mammalia; order Rodentia; family Ctenomyidae; genus Ctenomys; species Ctenomys sociabilis. The sequence goes on along the minus strand of PVKA01027792.1, from coordinate 10,521 downwards.
TTACTTCCCATTTTATAGAAGAAATCACAGAACTGTAGGTCTTAAATAAAGACTCCGAGGGTGGGACCTTCCGGTTTCTTATAGAACTGTTTCTTCTTCAACCACAAGAACACTGTTTTCCAGTAGGACGAGAGAGCGACATACGATGAGCACTGAAGAACTGAGTATATGCTATTTTAAATCCTCACAGAGATCCACATTCTACAGAAACCAAAACACAGATCTAGGATTCTGCGCAAGGTCACAACTACAGGTAAGCATGGGATAGTACACAATTATATTCAGATCTGTCCGCATAAAAAAATGCGCAGGTACAGTTTGTTTACTAATTTCATATGAGAGTTAAATCAGCAAACTGGAGGTGCAAAATGGAAAGGACACGGACTCCGTAACCTGGATACTGCGTCCAGTTTGGGGCCAGGCTGGTGGTGCAGGCCACCCTCCTCCTGTTAGGACAGAACGAAGTGTGACCTTTCCTCCAAACCCTGCGGTGCAGCAAGCCAACCACCTAGCTCTTCTCCGCGTGGGTGATGATTAGCAGAGGGAAGGAGGGGAGAACAAGGACTTCGCAGCCGAGGCCGTGGGAAAGCGTCAACTCTGAAGGCCAGGTCCGGAGTTCGAGTTGTGCTCCGGAAAGCGAATGCAACAAACCCTCCAGGTCTCACTGGTTTGGAAATGCAGACAGGGAGGTGAAATGCAGAGGGTAAGAGCATGGGGCCGGGAGAGGAGACGATTCAGCAGAGGGAAGGGAGGATGCCTGAGACGCCGCCAGCAGCAGGACCATGTCAGCGGCTATAAGGTCGCGCCAGGCAGAGCGACCAGTGGGAGCCACTCTGGGTCGTCACCTACCTGCCGGGTGGTTGTACAGCGGCCTCAGTTTCTCAGGCAGCATCAGCTCCACTCTGTCGAGGAGCCGGTGGTGCAAGGCCCGCAGGCCCCGGGCGCCGGCGGCTGACATCTCGGGTGCGTGCTGGTGGTGGGCGGCGGGGTAACGGCTTCGCGGCGTCCTCGTCCCCGGCTGGCAGCGAAGGGCAGCTCTTCGTCACTGTGCCCGGCACAGAGCCTCGCGCCCGCCTCTTTCCTGGGACGCCCTTCCCGAGGCTATGCCGGGTCCCAGAGCTCCACCCCGGGCCCGCGCCAGCCACCACTGACGGGGCGGAGGCTGAGAGACAGCTGTGGCCCACCTCTTGCCGGCAGGCGGGGACAGAGAAGTCATGGCAACAGGTGCCGATCCTACTTGAGGGTAGTGCGCACGCGCTGGGAGAGCCTAGCGCCCTGATTGGTCTAAATCACAGGGGTGGGGCGGAACCTTCACTTTTCCTGCTCCTTGCCCTGGAGGCCATGTTAGAGAAGGGAAAGTGAAGCCACACCTGCTTTTGGCCTCTTCACTTGGACGGAAAAAGGCCCGTAGTTAAAATGGGCTTTTTAGGTCTTCCGTTCCACCACTAAAGATGACATCGCACAACTCTCTTGCTTCCTGAGACTTGTGAGCCAGATGCTACAGACTTTAGCTTCGTCTTCTCTACTCTTTTGCACATAGAGAATTAGACTCGAGCGACTTGAATCCAACCTTCTAGGGTGAGGGCAGCCCTAAGCACACCCTCCGTCTGACCTCCGTCCTCTGAGCCTGGGGTGGATGGGTGGTAGGGTGGAGTGGGGTGGAGGTGGCCGTCATCTCGCGAGAAATACCTAGGGGCGTGTCTAGGGCGAATAGAGGGCGGGGCATGTACGGCCCCGCCCCGTGGGAGGGGCACGGGAGGGGCTGTTGCTGTCTCTGGAGATTCTGGGTCGTCCGAGGCGGAGAGTATGAGGCGAGCTTTGGCCCGGGTATACCCGGGCTGCTCCGGGGAAGGAGCTGCGGCTGCTACTGCCGCTGTCGCTGCCGTCTAAGCTGTTGCCCGCGAGGCCCGGCGCGTGGATGGTGCTAGAGGAGCGCGGGGGTTGATCCGGCCGTGTTCCCGCCCCGTCCTCCCCGCCCCCGCGCGGTGGTCCCCACCAGCCCTGCCTCGCCATGTCTCGGGGTGGTTCCTGCCCACACCTGTTGTGGGACGTAAGGCGACGGTCGCTGGGGCTGGAGGACCCGTCCCGGCTGCGGAGCCGCTACCTGGGTGAGCGAAGGCACGGGGCAGAGGCGGAGGTCGCCTCCGCGTGGGGGAAGGGCGGAGACCCGGGCTCTGACCGGGGTCCCTGGGGGTGCGGGTCGGGCTGGGACCTAGAGAGCACTCTGGCCAGTTAGAGCCGAGGTAGGCGCTGTGCTCTCCCCGACCGATTGGGGCGACCGCCCACCTTTCAGTCCCCAAGGGTTGGGGGTCCCCTTCGACCTCCTGATGTAGGGGGGACCAAGTGTCACCCCTGTCGCGGCGCAGAGTCTGGACCAGAGTGGCGACCGTGCTCCCCGCCCCCCGCCGCCTCGAGGTGTAGGGTTTCGCGCTCCTCTCCCACCCTGGAAAACACTTGGCGTCTTCTGTTTCTTAAGCTTCCTGAAAACAGCACCCAGCACAGAGGGAATAGTATTCCACTCTCTCCTCCTTTTGGGTAACATGATTTTGGGAGGCGTCTAGGTCACGCCGGAGTTAACTAAAAAGTCAGTGTCTTTAAAGTGGATCTACCCAATTTAGAAAGGGTTTTTTTTCTCTTCCTCAGTGTGCAGATTAGTCACTTCTTTGCAGGATAAAATAATTGTTTTTACTTTAACAAAAATAAATATAAAAAGAAAATGAAATCTTGTTAGAGCAAGCGCTCTGATTGAGGAAAGTTAGAATTTTATATTCTTATGAGGGTCTTAAATTAATGAATATATTCTCTTTTTAAAAACTCAGAAATAAAGCAGAACGCTCAATGAATGTTGTTCTCTCCCATTTCACACCCTTGCCGTTAATAATAATTTCTGTTTCCTGAATATTTATCTAGGTTTTTTTTTTTTTTTTTAAGCGGTGCTGGGGGCTGAACCGAGGATCTCGTGCTGCACAAGGCTGTAGCACTGAGCCGTTTCTAATTTTGAAATCAGAGCTTGCTAAGTTGCCCAGCTGGCCTTTGGCCTGGAACTTGGGATCCTCTTGCCTTAGTCCACTGAGTAACTGATTACAGGCGTGTGCCACCACGCCTTATTTTTTTCTGTTCTTCTAAGCACACAGGTACATAGGGAACAGTTGTGTGTGTGGGAGATAGGCCTGCATATATGGTGCCTTAAGCGTTGTTTTGCAAACTTGCTTTTTCTGCCTGTTTGGAGCTCCTCCCATGGCAGTAAAGATAACTCCTTTGTGGCTTTTAAATTGTTACATAATACGTAACAGTGTGAAGTATCTGCTTGAGTCAACCTTTTTCTTCAAGTGGACAACCGCTTTTGCTAGCATTGGTGCGTGAACATTCTCATACTGCTTTTGTGCCTTGGTTGTAGAAGGAACCTAGAGTGATTAATCATTTCAAAACAAACATTGGCAGAGTGCTTTTTAAAATGGTTAATCTAAAAGGGTGTGTAGGTGGTTTGTTTTTAGACTTTGTTTACTGAGGAAGAACTTAATTTTAATAAAACAAATATTAACACTTGTGAGTGAATTTATAATTTGGTTCTTTATTTCAGTTACTCAGACAGTTTAGACAAATACTTATATGTAGCTTTATGTATTAGAATTTTGTAAATCTTTATTTGAAAACTTTACATGACAGTAGTGAAAAAGACACACAATCCACACATTTTCCCCCAGCTTCTAGGGCAGGAGGAGATGAGGAAGAAAGACTGTATTTTAGAAATTACTCCTTGATCTGTCTGGCTTTCACTCCTGAATAGGAAACAGCTTTTTAATTTCAGGCACCAGTTCCAGCAGGCTGATTCCCATGGTACTCAACCTCAGGGCACTTGGGTAGTGTCATTGACCGTAACTTCTTGCACCTGAATACTGGTGTTCTGTAACTAAGCACGCCTGTGGGTGCTGGTGTTCGGGAGCTCAGTGGCAGCCACCTGGGTGCTTGCATGGTGGCCTGGGACTGCAGCCAGCTCATTCCTGCTGTTCTAGAGGCCATCCCCGGGAGCTGGCCGTAATGGTCAGTCAGATACATTCTGTTCATCTCAGATCCTGGTGTTAGTAAGGCCACCAGAATATCAGTGTCTTAGTCTCATCTTCATGATGCCACTAACTCTCATAAAGCAAGGTGTGGGGTGCAGGTGTGTCTAGTGGGATGTGCTGTCCACTAGGCCCAGAGTGTTCAGGTGTCAGGAGCCTAACTGTGGGCACAGGGCCACCTACTGCCGAGCTGTAGGTGGTAGCCGACAGGTGTGTACATGTGTGCTTTTGCTTCATTGCAGCCTTACTGGTGATTGCATTAATTTAAATGTAACAGTACACTCCCTTCCTACTCTCAGCTTTCTAGAGAGAATGGGATTTATGTGATGATGGGTGTAGGGGAATCTATTGACTCATATTTGTTTGTTTTTGGTTTTATTAGAGACAGGGACTTAATATGTAGTTGAGGCTAGCTTTGATTTCTCAGCAATCCTCCTGCCTCAGCCCCCCAAGTGCTGGGATTACTGGTGTGCACCACCACTCCTGGTGAGAGCCCACCAACTCTTAACCTTAATTACACATTTTCAAATAAATCTGTGTGTCTGCAGATAGATAGCTCTTTGTTTCTTCTATATATTGTTTGGATACTAGAATTGTACCCAAGAGTCCATGCATGCTAGGCAAGCACTCAGCTATGTCTCTATTCCATTTTTATTTTTCTGAAGCAGTGGAGATTGAACCCAAAGCTTGCACATGCCAGGCAAATGTCTACCACTGAGTCACATCCTTAGCCTGTTTTATTTCTTGAGATAGGATCTTGGTGAGTTGTGCAGTTGTCTTTGAACTTGTCATTCTCCTGAGTAAGCCTCCCAAGTGCTGACATTATAGGCATGTCCTATTGTATTGGGCCACAGTTTTACTTTGGGACTGTAATGTTTAATGAGCCTGATATAAAAGTTAATGTAGGGTTGTTTTTTTTTTTTAATGGTAATCGCTAAAGTCCCTAGAGACATCTGTAGGTTTGAAAGTTTCAGAATGATTGAGATTATGTACTGCTAGTCACCATGGCACTCACCTCTAATTCCAGCACTTGTGAGACATGCCTCTAATTCTAGGCAGGAGGATCTTGAGTTATAGGCCAGCCTGAACTACGTAGGAACCTGTTTAAAAAAAATCCAATAAGGATATAGTATATTGCATAACAGTGCTTTTGAAATTCAGTGATTGTTATAGTAACTTATCAGCCACACATTTTCTGTTTTTATGTAGTCTTGTAGACCTTGTTTAGAAAGAATTCTTATTTGTATGCATTTCCTATTTCTCCTCCTATTTCTTATCATTGGACAGATTTACCTGTAAATTGAGTTTACTTTCTGACTGTTCTAAATTAAGAGACAATTGACAAAAAGTTATTTTAAGTAACTTTCCTAAGAAATTTGCTATAAATAACAAAATACCTAATATAAAATGCTTAAATTATGATTAAGCAGCCAGTAATACCTCATTAGTGGAGACTGAAATATTTATTTTTTAAGTGTAGAAAGTCATCGTCCTTTGAATATCATTAGACTTAGTATGTATTGAAATGAGCAGGTTTACATGTAGATTACTCCCCAATCTACCTTGAATACATACATTTTAAATAACCAGTTTCTTCATACTGTGGCATTAAGTTACAATATATTAGAGAAAAGTCAGTGAGTTCTGACTTTTGCCTTATTGCCTAGCCACTGGGGAAAAGTTAATGCAATATTTGTATAGTGTTTCTTCAGCCTGGAAATCTCAAGGAGAGTAGAAAACAATGCGTGGTGCTAGTAGTAAAAAAATGGCTGTCAAACATAACACACTATAGGGTATATTGATTATTGTTTCAGGTAAAACCATCAAAGATATACTAATCACAAAAATTACACAGTATAATAACACTATTGTGGGTTTCCTTTCATTATGGTATGGAGTGAGTCAAGTTCAAAATGCTTAGAAGCATTCATATGCCATAGAATTTATTTTTGTTGACTTCACTTTCATTTTCATTTGCATGCTGTACTGTAATGTATAATAGCATAGAAAACTATAGTATGATCCTGCATAGTACATCAGCAAACATTACAGTACTATATAAACAAGGTATACTATACCACCAAAAACAATAACAACAACAACAAAAAAACAACAGAAAACACTGAGGGTCTATCAGCTAGATTGATAGAACTGTATAAAAAAGATTGTAAATCTGAAAAACATACCTAGGTCATAAAAGAGTTTATTTTAGAGGTATCATGTAGATTAGGGTTTAAAAAATATTTTGGCTATAACCCACCATAAAATATATTTATTTATGTGATAACTGGTGATACAACTAAAATAAAAGATTCTCCAGATATAAATTTAGCCATACTAGGTGGGGTATAATCTATTTTGTATTCGATATCATGATCTTTAAAATGTTGGTGTTATTCCAGTAGAGTATCCATCCACTAATGAGTCTTCACTTGAGGTTTGCAAAACTTTTTTTGTATGTGTGTGGGTACTGGGGCTTGAACTCAGGACTCTGCTTGCCTGGCAGGTGCTTATTCTACTGAGCTATCTCCCTGGCCCTGCAAAACTGTTTTAGATGACATGTCCTTTTTACAAGTGTTAGTATGTGTGAGTGACTTCAGTGTGAGGGTGGGTGAGGTTCCTAAGTACTTAAAGCAGATTTAATGAAGATTAAACACTGATATTGGCTTATAAGATAGAGTGAACCTTGAAAAGAATAACTAGGGTAGGACATGTTTTACATTCTCATTTCTTGAGTAAATATCTGCTGTGAGATTGCGGGGTTGTGCATGATAAATGTGTTTATAAGAAGCTGCCTCACTGTTTTCCAGAATAATTGTACCATGCAGCATTCCCTCTAGTAGTGTGTGAGTTCTAATTGTTCCACTTTCTTCTCAGCAGTTAGTATAGTGAGGCTTCCTAATTTTAGCCTTTCCTTGTAGGTGCAGAAGCATGTTAGTGCTTTAGCATTCATTTCTCTAATGATTAATGATGTTGAGTACCTTTTCATGTTTTTTTTTTTTTTTTTTGTAACTACATACTTTGGTTAGTATTTAAGTTTACTTCTAATTTGTATATTGTAATAATTGTTTATTATGATAATTTTTATACTGTATAATCCTTACAAAATTAAAAAAAAAATTTGTTACACGGTCTTGCTATGCAGTTCAGATGCATAGTGATCCCTCTCAGCCTCCACTGGGATTATAGGTGTGTACCACCACGCCTGGTTTAAGGGCGGGCACAACATGTCTGGAGGTCCTAGGCCTGGTGCTGCATGCGGCACTGAGGATTGAACTTGGGTGCTTACTCTTGCCAGGCAGGCTATCTCCCTAGCCCAGTTTAGATAATGTTTGATTCATCCTTCAGTATTACGATTTTCAGAGTTTAATTTGTTCTTAAATATTTAATGTTTTAAAAACTATTTTAGGATCTAATATTTTTATATTTCATTATCTACTTGTTTATTACATGCAGACATACTATTTTAGTTTATTTTGTTTTGTACTGTACTAGGGGTTCTCAGATACTCCACAACTGAGCTACATTGCTTGGCCTTTTTATTTTTTGTTCTGAGCCAGGGTTTCAGTAAGTTTCGAATGGTGCTCAGGAGCTTATGGTCTTCCTGCCTCAGCCTGATTACAAGTGTTTCCCAGTCTGCCTGGCACAGTAGTTTTCTTTCTTTCTTTTTTTTAAAATACTGGCCTTGCATCATGAGTTTGTGTAAATTTTTTGTGTTTTGCAGATTTTTTTTTTTTTTTTTTTTTGGCATTTTATGTAGGACATATCACTGCATGTTAAAGCACAGTTCATGTTTTTTCCTCTGTATTATTCTATCTTTGTGTTTTGCTTGACTATGTTTGGTAGGTCTCAGTAGAGTTTTGAACTGAAGTAGAGTGGACATCCTCACTTTATTCCTGATTTTAGATGAAAAAGGTTGTCTTTCATTTTTATGTGTTCTGTTAAACTAGGTTTTCGGTCAGTGCTCTTTATCATTTATCAGATTAAGGAGGTTCCCTTCCCTTCCTAGATTGTTGAGAGATTTGTTATGACTGGCTAGTGACTTTTATCAAGTTTATTTTGTTTTCAGCATCTATTGAAATGATGCTCTGATTTTTCTTTTACTGTATCACTGTAATATATTAATATATTGATTTTCCAATGTTGAACCAACATAATTCTTGGCCTAAATCTCACTGGTCATGGCAGTTTATCCTTTACATATTGCTGATTTAAATCTTAGAATTTTGGGTTTATAACAGGAAAAATACTAGTTTATAGTTTTCTTGTAGTAATTATATCTGGTTTAGATGGCAAGATATTGCTAGCTGCAAGAATGAGCTGGATCTGTTCTCTTTTACTAAAGAATTTGTGTAGGATAAAAATTACTTTTTTCTCAAATGTTTGATAAGTGTCATCATAGAAGCCACCTTAACTTGAATTCTTCATGAAAAGATTTTTTAAAATACTTCAATTTTAGGGTAATAGTAGATGCATATATTGTTAAGACAAATGATTCAAAGAGATTCTATGTAACCATCAGATAGTCTCCCTCAGTGGTAATATTTTTTTGCAATATAATAACCAGGAAATTTGAAACACATGCACTTCCTTTGGTACAGGGTCTTGTTATAAGCTCAGACTCATAGTGGTCCTTCTGTCTCAGCCTCCCCAGCACTGGGATTACAGGCATGCATTGCCATGCCCAGTTTCAGTGGCTGGCACTATATGCAGTACTGGGGATTGAAGCTAGGTCCTTGAGTTTGCCAAGCAGGTGCTTAGACCGCTGAGCTATCTCCCTAGCACAGATGTACTTCATGAGCCTGCAGATTTTACAATGCTAATCATGCAGTTTAAACTTTTAATTTTAGTACATTAATGTTTATTTTAATTAGTTTTAATAGATTATGAGGTTAATATTCAGAACATTTCTATCACAAGGTTCATTTCTGATACCCTTTAAGAGATGTCACATTTTCCTTTCTATGCCACTAATCCATACTTCCATTTTCCATCTCTATAATTTTGTCACTTCATGAATGTTATTTGAGCTGGGTATGGTAGTATATCCCCATAGTCCCTGTTACTTGGGAAGTTGAAGTAGCAGGGTAACTTGATCTCACAAGTTTGAGACCAACCTGAGAAGCAGCATAATGAGACTCTGTTAAAAAATATTAAAGATTGTTACATAGATTATTTATGTAATCTGATAAATGACCATGTGTAACCTTTTAAGATTGAATTTCTGTCGGCATGATAGTTTTGAGACTCATCTAATTTGTTTGCACTTGTTAGTCATTTATTCCTTTTTGCCTTTGAGTAATATTCTGTAGTACTGGTATAGTTCTTTAATGATTCACTTGTTCTGGAGCATTTGTATTCTCATTTTTTTGGAGAATGCGTTTTTGCAGTTTTATTTTGTGGTGTCTACTTTCCTAAGAACAAAAGTTGTTGATATTTATGTACAGGTTTTAGTGTGAACATTTTTCATGTGGGCTATAGAATAATATGATTTAATTTTGCATGAAGGGGCCATTCTCTTTTTCTAGTACCAATTCACATTCCTGTCAGCCACATACAGAAAATGTAGTTTCTTAATATCCTTTCCAGAATTTGACATTATCACTATTTAAAAAAAAGGGGAAAAAAAATATATGTGTGTGTGTGTGTGTATTATTGTTGTAAGTATGTAGTGATGTCTCATTGGTTTTATTTTTATTAATATATGTTTGTGAAGGCAAGCCAGATAGCTCAGTGGACTAAAGTGCCTGTTTAGGCAGGTTCAGGGTCCGGGGTTCAATCTCCAGGGTATTGTGCTTGGGTTGTGCTTGGTAAATGAATACTGGGTGTGGTGGCACATCCCTGTAATCCCAGCACTTGGGAGGCTGAGAACAGGAGGATCCCTATGAATTGAATTTGTGTAGTAAGACCTTATAGTATATATATATATGTATGTATGTTTGTGATGCATAATAAATGCATTCGTCATGAGGAATTGGTACATATGCTTGTCACATCTTTTTTTTTTTTTTTTTAAACCATTAAAAAAAAGAGAGAATGTGTATTTTACTTTGAGACAGTGTCTGTCTAAGTCAGTCTTCCCGCTTGTCACATCTTGATCCTTTTTGCTTCTGCTTTCTTTTTCCCTCTCATCTCTTCCTATCTTCAGATCCCCTTCCTATTTCCACAAATCTTTTTTTTGATTCGTTAAAGTTTACTTCGAGTTTTTCATATCAGAGAAACTGTGCTACTTAACCTTCTATGTCTGATTTATTTTACTTAATGTTATGTCTCATTGGTTTAAATTTGCATTTCTGTAGTGGCTTAATGTTTAATATGTTTTCATATGTTCATTTGCCAGCTGTATGTTTTCATTGCAATATTTCTTAATATCTTCATTTCTTTCTTTTCTTTTCTTTTCTTTTTTTTTTTTTTTTTTTTTTTTTTTTTTTTTTTTTTTTTTTTTTTTTTTTTTTTTTTT
>PVKA01027791.1:0-30123 GCA_004027165.1 Ctenomys sociabilis | reverse complement strand
CATTATTATACCATATGTCTCTTACCAGTAAATAGAGTGTAGCTTTTTGCATATCTTATTTTTTATACCTGAATTACATCAAAGATTCAATAATTAATACTTTCTACCTTGATATTTTCCTAGTGTTTGTCCATAGTACCAGAAGCTGATATAATATCCTGTCCAACCACCATTAGTACAAATCTTGCCTCTCATAGAATTATGTAGGAGCACAGCGTTATCTATCTCAACTGTACTGTCCATACACACACATCATGATTCTTCTTTTCTATACCCCTTCCTTTGTCTACACCTGTCAAAGATGGGCACTCCATTGTCATTTAACTAACTTAGGTGCTTGAACTTGACAACAGAATCCAACACAGTCCAGCATTCCACAATAATGGTGAGTTATCTGAAGAAGTTGTCGACCATAGCCATTTACAGCTCAACTTAACATTATGGCCCCATGATGTATACTTCATTTTTATACTTTTCTGCTGGATGGGTAAGACCTAGATAGAACAAGACTTATATACCAACACATGTACTTTATGTTTCTTATCAGGTCAGTGAAGTCCCCTCAGGGATTATCTTGTAATCCTGTACCTTATTCTGTAGATCCCTTGTCTATGTCATCCATGTGGATGAGTCACGGCCAATGCTTGACCAGTTTGCTCTCTGTCAGAGCCTGAGAGAAAGTTTTCTCTTCATGTGACCCTCCCCAGGCTCACTATAGAACTTCGATCTCTTTCCTCTGTGGCTCCATAATCTCCTTGTTCAGAAAATTTGGAGCTCAACTGAGTTTTATGATGTTGCATTACAGGTTCTCCTATGTACTGAGTCTTCGCTGATCTTGAAAGGCTAGGGCCAGAATATTGGCTGGCCTTGTGACTCTTCTATTTCTCCAATTTTGATCTGTGAACTTAGGTTGTTAACCATCCAGAAGAAAAGCTGATTAGTATTCTGCAGCATATGCTATTCACTTTGCCTTATCGGATTCAATTGATTTTAGTTGTTGTTGTATGTTTCCATTTGTATTTCTGCTTTTCGCTTCTTTGATGGAGAAGTGAAATACTTCCACGACAAAGAACAACTAAAGAATTTTATGATGACAAAGCCAGCCCTTCACAGGCTGCTGAAAGATGTTTTAGAGAGAGACCACAATAACCAGAACTCCATGAATGAGAATGGAAGGAACCCGCTAAACAGGACAGACAATTAAACACAGGTTACAAAGGAGTAAACAGCACCAGGTAAATATCATGACAAACATAAGTCAGCACATTTCAATTCTAACCATCAATGTAAATGGACTCAATTCTCCAATTAAGAGAAATAGACTGGCACAGTGGATTAGGAAACAAAATCATTTTCTTTATATGTCTCCCTATTCTTGGTGTACGTGTACACACACACACACACACACACACACACACACACACACACTCTCTCTCTCTCTCTCTCTCTTAGGGTTTCCTTTTTTGAATTTGTTAGCTACTATTGAAATAGTCCTTATAAATATCCTTAACAACACAGGAAAATGACTTACACTACAAAAGAGTGACACTTTTTCAGAGAAGCACATTCTATGGTTGATTCAATATTTTAAAATTCATACCTTTTCACTGTTTTCTGTATTTTTGCTTTTCTCCTAGAAAAATTTGTTTTTATCTTTACCTCTCAGTGATAGCTTAAAGTTGTCAAATTTAGGATATAAAAATGAAGGAAACAGTTAAATTTGAATTTTGTAGACTCAAGAATTGCTTTTTTTTGTATAAGTATGTTCTTTATCTGGTAACTCTCTAGCAGAAGCCAAGGCACTTCATTTTTAGATAATTATTTGTAAGACCTGGCATGCTGAAAAGTACTGACCATGTAACCAGGAGTTTTGTTTTTTGAGTATCTCAATATTTTAAGGTTTTAGACAGAAATATACAGAGTTCATGCTGAGCGTGGAAGAAGCTTTTAGGGCTGGAGAGATAGTTCAGAGGAGTAAAGCACATGCTTAGGCAAGTGCAGGACTGCAGTTCGAACCCTGGCACCACTTTCCTCACTAACCCCACCCCCAGGTTGGGTAATCCAGCCACAGGCTGAGTGTAGTGGTGCACCAACACTGGAGAGGCTGAAGACAGGAGGATTGCCACAAGTCTGATCTGTGTGGTGAGACCTTGTAACAACCAAATACATTAGAAAAAGAAGTTTTGAGGAATTACTAATTTTACAAGTTGATCCATGTTGCTTTGGACTTAATATGACATGTCTTCAGAGAAATATTTGGCTTCCCCAGTTTAAACTGCTTTTCAGTAATACTCAGTTGTCATTTCCCTCATGGACTTACTTACCATGGTGATTGTGTTTCTACTGCAGCGGTTACCTACTCTGGTACCATGAAGGTCAGGAATGTTCCCTGTTTTGTTCTGTGATATGCTTTATGTTTACCACTATACCTGACATATACTAGATGACCAATAAATGTCGAAGCACAAGGGCCAGGAACATGGTTCAGTAGAATAAGCCCTTGCCTGGAAAGCACAAGGCAAGAGTTCAATCCTTGGTTCTGAAAAAAAAAAAGTCCAAACACAAATGTAGAGGTTACAACAGCAGATTCCATTTTTTATAACAACACATAAATTTAAACACCTTAAATATATTAAAAAATATGAAGGGAATATATTAAAGCACCCATGAATGGCATAGAAAAGAAATAAACAACTCAAAAGTTGTACCATATTCTTAGATAAGAAACCTCAAACACTGCAAAGATATCAACACATGATTTATTGATTTATAGATTAAATATGCTCCTGAATCTTAATGGAATGTTGCTAATGTTCAGATAAAAACAATACAAAAAGTTCCAGTGAAAATGTAAAAATAAATAGCAATAAGGATGGATTATCCTTTCTAGATAATATATCAGTCTGTGTTGGTGGTATAGTGGTGAGCATAGCTGCCTTCCAGATAATATATTACTAAAACTTTAATGAGCAAACTGTGACATCAGCATATGAGCAGGCAATCGAAACTCTAAATGTAACAGAAGCAAGTGTAGCAGCACATGTGTAATTTTAAGGAAGACCTTCACGACTCTAAGAAGATCTAGGAGTTATAAGAAAAAATATTGAGAAATTCAATTATAGAATGGAAAAAGAGGATTTTGACAGGAGAAAATGGAACAAATACTAAAGCAAAGTAAAAAGAAAAGCTATAATATAGGAAAAATGCAATTCTTACCAGAGAAGAAGATATATATTGCATTCATAGAAATCATCAAGAACAAGACCAAATAACCTAATAGAAGATAGGCACTGTCTTGGGCGATTCTGTGGGGGAAAATTGTGCTATGTCTCTCTTCCCCACCTCCCTGTATTCTAGGGAAGGATCTACAGGATATTCAGGGTCTCACTACTAGATCAGACTTGTAGTGATTCTCCTGTTTACAGCCTCCCAAGTGCTGGGATTATAGGCATACGCCACCATACCCAGTCTCAATTCTAGTCTCAATGTGTCCCAGGGGTTGGGCCTACAGGGCAGGCCCAGGGACTGAGCCCCTGACCCCTGAGCCTGCTTGCAGGCACTTTAATCTGTGGAGCTATTTGGCTGGCCCTTGCTTACATTTCTTGGCATGAGTGCCAATTGAAAAATGCTGGTGGAGGGCCGGTGAGATAGCTCAGTGGTCTGAAGTGCCTGTGTAGGCAAGCCTAGACAAGTGTAGGGATTGCGGTTCAATCTCTGGTACCAGGTGTCATGCCAGGCCTGCCTCCAGGTTGGGCTGAGGCAACCACACACACAAAAAAGAAAAATACTGGTGGAAATTAATAAGCAATAAGTAACAAAATTAAGCATGCATAAATTATTTTAAAAATACATGAAACAACTATGGACATTGACTTAATGGCTTAATGTTTATGTCAAAGGGATTAGTTAAATAAATTAGGGTGCTCTGCAGAATGGAGTTATTATTGAACTGTAAAAAAAATGATACTTCTGTATACTACTGAAGGAAGACCTTCAAAGTGTGTATGTGAGAAGAAAAGATAGATGTTAAACTGCTTGCATAATTAAAGAGGTATTTTATGCCTGTGTGTACATTCTCAGATATTCATTCATTCATAAACATAATTTAAATATAAACTTCATGTTCATAAAGATATCCAAAGAGTATATAAGAAAACTCCTATGTGATTGTTTTTTGAATAAGTTAAGTATAGAAAGAGAAAATTAGACAAATTGGGGTAGGGATGGAAAAGAAAATTTTCACTGTAAGATCGCTTATTATTTATTTTAATTTGAAAGACACTAAGTCAATACACATGTAATAAATTAGGTAAATAAATCGACCTTGAAAAGAAAGCAATCACATCATCCAGAAAAACAATAACTATTGTTTATTCTATAAAATTAAATTGGCATAGCTTGAATAAAGGTAAACCAAAAGAATGTCAAGGCTAACATCATAATATTTTATATTTTTATTTTAAGCTGTCTTAAACTAATTTCCAATCACTTTTAGAAATAAGAGAAGATGCAGATGCAAAAATAAAGATGCACAGTTCTGCTAATGTTTGTTGGTAAGTATTAATTACCTAGTGATACCAGTGATTTCTTTAAGTTAGGAAGGGGGTGTCTTCTCAGAATCATGCAGAGACTTGTAGCAGGTTTCCTTAGTCCTGCTTAGGAGATGTTCACTGGGATTTTTGTGCAGCTGAAAGAATGATTAAAGGCACTCTGGCATTCCACACATCAAGAAAAAAATCTTAAATCCAAATATGTGAAAACTCAATACTGCTCTCTGCAAAGGCTGAGCTACCTCGACGACGGGACAACAAGCATTCTCTTTCCCACAGGGCAGGGCCAGCGCTATTTCTGTCATTGAGAGGTGAATGAAAGGGACATCAGAGTCAGAAATCATCCTTATGTTAAGTGTTAAGTTTATTGCTGCAATTACACCTTGTCATTCTTAATGACAAAAGAGCTGGGGAGCATAAAACAAAATTCTTTCCTTATATACGGTAGGAAAATCACTTTACAAGAGCATCCACTGTGTATGTTTTAAACCCAAACAGAACAATTTCCTTGATCCTCTGTTTATAATAGAGGTCTGATGAAACCCTCATGGCTTGTGTTCGACTGAAATGTTGTTGACTGATAGAAGAAAGGACTTTAATAACTGCCAAGAGGTAAGACTTCACTGTGGAGTGAGGAAGTTTACTCCCAGATTATGAAGCGAGATGGAAATTTTAAATTTCTTAAGTCCGTGCTGGAATCACTCTCCTCTCCTGCATTTCTTTGACATTAACGACTGAGTTGTGTTTCCACTCTCACCTTGCCAGGAAAGCCTGCCAGAGCTATCTTTATGCTCATCATTTATTGGATGGACCATTATGAAGTCATAAGCTGGGTCTAGAGACAAGGAGCAGGATACTCCCCAAATGAGAACAGATTATAAAGGCTTTACTAAGCTGCTTTAAGTCTTGGGTCTTAGAGTCTGTTAGGGTTATCCATACATCTTCTCTATTTTTTAATAGCTGTGGTAACAGCTTCTAGTAGATGATCTAAACTAATATTTTGACTTTGAAATATTGTGTCAGCCTTTTTTAAAAAACAATAAAATCTGTGTTCTCAGTGAGTGTTCTTTTTAACTTTGGAAACAGCTTGTTTAATTAGGCATGTGGATCCCTATTCACTCTGTAAATTTCACTGTGTATATTTTGGTTCTCTGTCAATACTCTGAACTGGTAAGTAGTAATAGCTTTTGCTTTCTGAAGCAACTGTTCACACATAGTCACACAATTACCAGTTGTTTGTTAATTTTTGTTCCCCTCTGTCAAAATATACACACTTATGCGTGCACACAACACACACACTAATCGAAGCCTTGTCTGTTTGATTTCAGAATTCCTCATACCTAACACAAGGCTGTCACATACTGTTTTCAATAAACATTCTTGAAAGATAGGCTTCTATCCTAGTTCTGTCACTTAGAACTTTCTAAGTTTGTCCATAAATTATAAAATAATTAACCTAAGCCCATTTTTTTCATCTATGATAACAATTGTATCATTATCTCAGAAATTTGGTTGCATTAAAATTGTATTTGGTGAAATGCCTGGCTCGTAGCAGACACTTACTGCCTGCTTACTGTTAGTGGTTGTTAGCTCTTTGCAACTTTCTCTTAGAGAAATTTGTAACTGTAAAATGATTTAAAATCTGACACTTGTAATTGGCTTTCTCAGTGATGCATTTAGACTTTTTAAATTACGGATGGTCCCAGACCCCAATGTTTCAGCTTGAACCCTTTTTCTGTGGCAGAGGACTCTTCTAGCTGGAAAGCAGCAGCGAGTTGCACTTCCCAGCCAGCCATGCTGTCACCAGGGTCACAGCAAGTACTCTAAAATACCTTGGGTTCAAGTCGTGGTATGCCATGGATGTTAAATGCTTTTGGACTCATGATATTTTCAACCTAAGATGGGTTTACTATGATTTAACCACAGCATAACTTGATGACAATTTCTATACCCAAATTCATCTTTTAATACCAATGTTGCCAGCTACTTACTTGTCTTTTCAACAATTTGAAATACTAGTCCAGGCATGGTCATGCACTCTGGTAACCCCACAACTTGGAAACTGAGGCGGGAGTATCACTGTAAGCTCAAGGCTAACCTGTGCGTCATAATAATTTCACAGCCAATCTTAATTAGGTAGTGAGACCCTTTCTCAACAAAAACAACAACAAAATCAAAAACAACGACAATAAACAGAGACAAACAAGCAAAAGCAAAATGAAACAATTGAAAATATTGATCTATAAGATCTAATAATTCAAAAAGTTAATAGTAGAATTATTTAGGAGCAGCAGTAGATTAATTTTTCACAAGATGATAAATTTATTTGCTACTTGATGTTTGTGAATTTTGGTTAATAGTAAGTCATAATAGTTGAGCAATAGAAACATCTCTTTAAATTTACCACCCTGAGCCATTAAATAGTTAGGCAGTAAAATATATTGTAAGGTAAGAAAATTTAGATGGAACCGTGTACTACGTGAGTTGACTGCTGAAAAACCCTGATAATAGAGTTTTTAAAAATAAAGAGAGACAGACAAAAAAATAAACAAATAAAAAACAGAAAAATGTATGACAAATGAAATGAGTAGGAAGAAAACATAATCACAAAACAAGAGTACACCATTACAATTTCTTAGTATGTTGAGGAATTTTAAAATCTTGATAACATGATAATTTTTTTAAATAGTGAGTGATTACAATAGCTTTAACAGATGATGGATAAAGATGACACAGCATATCTACACAATGGAATACTGTCAACCTCACCAAAGAATATGATTTGCAACAATATGGATGAACCTGGAACACATTATGTCAAGTGAAATAATCAGACACCAAGGACAAAAATGACATGGTCTCACATGGTAGGTTCTAAAACAATTCATCTCATAAGTGTAGATGATAGAGTGGTGATTTCCAGAGATTGGGGTAGTGGAAAGATGGGAAAATATTGGGTAAGTGATACACAGATTTACTTAGGCAGGAGATCTATGTTTTTTTAAGATCAAGTGTATGTCATGATGACTACAGCTAATACTAATCTATAGTAAATAGTATTGTGCTATATATCAACTCGATTGGCTTTGGGATTAACCTCAGAAATTGATGGAGCATCCTTCTAGGTGAGTCTGGGAGGGGGTGGCCTTGTGGGTCTATTACGGTTCTTCATTCCTTCCTCTCTGGACTGTTCCTTTGGTCTGCTTCTCAGATGCTATGACCTAAGTTTTTCCCTGCTATGCTCTTCTACCATGAGATTCTTGTCTTGGTGCCAATCAACCCTGCACTGAAAATCTCTGAAACTTTGAGTCAAATTAAACCTCCACTCTTTAAATTGTGGGTGTTGGGAATTGTGTTCCAGTGACAAAAATGTAATACAGAAAATTTGATAGTGGAGCAGTGGAGTCATTGCTGTGACTGTATTTGTCATATGGTTTAGAAGCATTTGGAACTAGTTTTCAGAGGAGTTTGGAAAGATTTGGAGATGTGGGCCAGTGAGCCCTTAGAATGCTATCAACAGAGCTTGATGAGTGGGTAAGTGATACACAGATTTACTGTGTGTATCAAAGCACAGAAGTCCAGAATATTGGTAAGAGTACAGACAGGGGAGGCCAGATTTAGGAAATTTCAGTTGAGAATAAAGACTCCATTGGCTATTTGGACTCAAGGCAATGCACATTACACTCTGATATAAACTTTGTCTACATTTTGCCTGTGTCTGACATCTTTTCAGGAGACTGAGATTAAGGGAATAGACTAATTGATCTGGGAGAGGAAATACAAAGGTCACCCAACATTCAGGCTGAGACATATATTCCAGAAAAGTGTGAAAATCTTAAATTTTGGCTTAGAAGGAACCATATATAAAGTGGGACCAGTAGAAATGTGGTTGATGGTAAAAGGTACCTTGAAGTTATCCTCGAGACCAGCAAGACTTCACCTATCACAGGCTCAAGGGTACAAAGGAATGAAGATTTTATTTTATAAGAGAATCTTTTGGACATCTGGTCTCCCTGATAGGATTTATTATATTTGGCTCAGCCATCTAGGTACTCAGAGCTGCAGCCATGGTCAAAAGGGGCTTGGTTACTGTTCCTGTAGATAGCAGACCTTAGCTTTCATATTCTTGTGATGCTGGTTTTGAGGACACTCAGAATGCAAGAGCTGTGTGGTCACCGAGACCTCCTCCCAGATTTCATACAAGGGCTAGGCAAGGAGTTCTTGAAATGGTGGTATAGGAAGCTATATTTAAAAAAGCCCTAGATGCAGTGGAGACCCTAGAAAAGTCGGTGATGCCAGGAACATAAAGCATCTGCTGAGAAAAGTGGCAGGATGAGCGGAACCAGCCTAGGAGAACTGTCACGTAAGCTTCAACAAGCAAGTCCACAGTGGTGGGGCCATGTAAGCCTATTGGAGCTCTCATTTTTACCACCATCTTCCCTGTATGCAGTGTAGGAACAATAGAAAATATTGTTTGCTTCGTGGGATTTTGATCTTACTTTGGTGTCATTCTTTTTAATCTTTTTGTTCCTGTCTTTGGAATGGGAATGTTTAACCTGTGCAATTGTGCCTTATGTACAATTATAATGTGACTTGTTTTTTACAAAGGCTCACAGATAAGAGTTTTCCCTGAGTATCACAGAGCACTTGATTTTTAAAAATTATATTTGGTTGTTGCAGGGTCTCATGATGCAGCTCAGACTCATAGTGATCCTTCTATTTTCAGCCTTTCCAGCACTGGATTACAGGCACATGCTACCATATCTGGACTCTGGCCAACTCAGCTAAAAATGCTCCCAATGATCAAAGCTGAAAGAATTTGAACAATGTAATTAATAAAGTAATATTGGATTATAATCCAACGCATAAAATAAATATCCACATACCCATAGTGACATAGAGAAATGATTGATAGTACATAAATTGGAGATATAAATTCATACCTACACCCTTTTTTCAAGGACATCCTGAAGAATTCCGTGCTCCTACAGTACATAGCAGCTTCTTTCTAAAGAGGGTGATATCTGAGGAGTAGGAGAGAGGATAATTTTATATTGAGGAAAACTGCCAACCTTAGCCAGATGATCGAAGTGTGCATCAATGGTATATGTACCTTGGATACATGTATTGAGAATACTTTTACTCTAAGCCTTCCTCCCCCAAAACCAAAATCCTAGTGAGATTATGAAGAAAGCATCATATAAATAAAGACGTTGTTTTGGCATTGTGGTTCTGTGAATTTTTCAAAACCATCAATGTTTTCAAAAACAAAACTGTGAGAAACTGTCACAGCCAACAGGGGCATAAGGACACATGATGATTGAATATCATGTGATATCCTGGATGGGTTCAGAACAAGAATGGGATACTAAGTAGAGATTAAAGAATCATGAATGAAGCCTTGAATTTAATAATGACATATCAATATTGGCTCATTAATTAAGACATATATTACTCTAATATAAGATGATGATAATGGTGAGCCTGGGTGTTTGGTGTATGGGAACTCTTGGCATTACCTTTACAAAATTTCTTTAAATGTAAAACAATATGGAAATAAAATGTTTAGTGTAAAAAGAAGCAGAGCAAAAGAAATATGCTGGGATCCAGGGGTTGTAATTTTGGCTTTATGGTTAACCAGACTTAATGGCTTTCAATAAATCAATTAAATTCATATTCTTGCATTATTCTTGTTTTCCATCTCCATTTTTTATTTTCTAAAGAGAATTAAAATATTAAAAAATTAGAAAAGATACAAAATTTCACTAAATAAAGTGATAGGGCTTCAACAATGTTCATTAAATTGCATATTATCTTCAAATTAGTTGTTCAGATTGTCAAATGGTAAGCATGCAAAATTGATTTTAAAAAAAGCATTAACTGTTCCTTTCAGTAGACCAGTAGATATCAACAGTATAATTATCCAGTATAATTATCCAAGAAAGAAATTTTTTTCTTTCTTCTTTCTTTCTTTTCTCTTTTCCCTCATCTCAGTTGTTTCTTTGCTTTGAAGTAATTCTGTCCCTTTCACATTATCTATTGCATCTTTCAGATTTTATTTAGTCTTTCAGGTTCTGTAGATTTAAGTTCGCTTTTATTTCTTATGCATGGAACAAAAAGTTAAAGTTCAAAGAAATTAGTTAGAATTGGCTTCATTGTATTTGTGCTGCTATATCTGACCCAAAGTGCAGTGATAGTGTGAATGTCACGTGCCTCAGCGTGGTAGAGTGGGGTAGGGACTAATAGATAGGGTGAGAGTGAAGCTTCACAAGTAACTTTGAGGGATAGCTTATTATGTGCTTTTCTAAAACTTTGAGTGTTATATTTTTTATTCCTGACAATGGTACTTTGAGGCAATGTCATTGAGTCCTCTAGCAAAATATGAGTGTGAGGCCTATGAGCAATAGAAATCTGGGATCAAAACCCCTGCTGACATGGCATCTGTGAGGCCCCCCTTATTAGTTCCTGGAAGTGCCTTCTCATGGTGTCCAAATTCATCCTCTATGGCATTTGCCTCTGTAGTCATCCTGTCACAGTACCAAGCAAAGCTCTTTAGATATCTTCAACAAACCCACACAATACAATGAAATATTCTGCACCTAAAATGGTATGACTTTGCTGAGGGCTGGCCAAACAGCTCAGTGGATTAAAGTGCCTGCTTAGGCAGGACTGCGAGATAGATCCATGGACCTGCTGTGCCAGCCCCGCCCCCATGGCACACTGAGATGGCAATTGAGACTGGGCGTGGTGGTGTACACCTGTAATCCCAGCACTTGGGAGGCTGAAAACAGGAGGATCACTACATGTCCAGTCTATGAAGTGAGACCCTGTAGACACTCCTAAATTTTTTTAAAAAAGATGTTACTTTGCTGAAAATCACCATCCAAATCACAGACTCCCCTCTCTACATGTGTTTTCTCTCTTCACAGAAAATATTTGAAGCTATTACATGAGGAGTCCCTAACTTTATCATTACCGCCTCTAAACTGACTTCAATCTGGCTTGCTCCCCCGCCCCATTTGGTACAGGGTCTCACCATGAAGTTCAGACTCGTAGTGATCCTTCTGTGTCATCCTCCCCAGTGCTGGGATTGCACATGTGCACCACCACATCCTGTCTTGTTGGTGCGTTCCATGTGCCTGTAGTGGGGCTGGCACACCATGTGGTACCTGGGATCAAACCCGGGTCCCTGTACTTCCATGCAGGCACTTTGACCACTGTGCTATCTCCATAGCCCCTCTGACATCTTTCTTAAAGTAAAACCTCTCTATGTGGTCACTATTTAATTTATCATTAAATCCAAAAGGCAATTTTCAATCCTCATCTCACATAATCTTCCACAAATATTTGAAGCTGATGTCAACTTTCTATTTGCAACATCTACATACCATAGAAAGCAATGTGTAAGCCATTGGACATCCACATTCCTTTGGTTTTCCTATGAGCCCTTTCTCTTTGTCACCTCAAAAAAAGGTTCATCTTTGCCCATCTGAGCATTCAGAGTAGAGTTCCAGGAGCCTCACTTCTGTATTCTCTTCTCCTACTGGATAATCTCATCCCAAGCAGTATCATTAATGTCTGTGGCTTGATTTCTGGCTTATAAATAATACAACCATAAGTAGTAAATCTATTTCTCAAGTAGAAACCTCTCAGCAGAGCTTCAGAGACCCAAATAACACTGTTACTACTTGGCTTATGTACTTACACATTGCAAAGGTTCCTCTAGTTAAGATTGAATTTATAGTCTTGACCCACACTCCCTCTCTACAATATTCCTTATCTCAGTGATTATACCCATGCCTATTGATTCAAGTACTTAATTCAGAAGCCAAAGAGTAGGCCTGAGGATATAGCTTAGCAACATAAAAGTCTGCCTGGCAAGTGCTGAGTCCCAAGTTAAATCGCCAATACTGCAAATAAAAAGAAAAACCAAAGATTAATCTTGGATATTTTACAGACTCTTGCCTCTAGTCTGTAATCAAGTCTTGTCAACTATTCTTTAAAGTGTTTAACATTTATCTACTTAACACCCCACTACAAGCTTCTTACTTGTCTGGTCTATACTATTTCAGCAGTCTTTTTTTTGTTTGTTTGTTTGTTTTGGCGGAACTGGGGATTGAACTCAGACCCTTGCACTTGCCAGGGAAGCACTTATTCCACTGAGCCATCTCCCCAGCCCCTTCAGCAGTCCTTTGATTTGTCATCTACCTTCTACTCTTCTTGCATTTCCATCTTGTCATGTTTGTGGCATAAGTGTTTTCAGAGACAAATCTGATCATTTTACCTCATTGCGTAAGACTTTCCAGCGGCTTCATAGCTGTCATGCTCACTAAAATACAGCATGTTCCATGGTTTCTGCAGCCATAAAAGGCGCACCAGCTCCTCCTTTCATCTTCATGTCATATCACATTTCTTTTCATTCCACCCACACTGGCTTGTTCATGTCCCCAGAATCTCAGGCTCTCTCTGTGGCAGTTTCACTCTGTCTTAAAATCTTTCGTGATCTCTAAAAATCTATAGGGCTGGTGAGATAGTTCAGTGGACTAAATGCCTGCTTAGGCAAGCACAGGGACCAGGGTTCAATCCCCTGCACCACCTCTGTGCCAGCCCTGCCCTAGGGTGCACTGAGCCAGCAACAGAGACCGGGTGTAGTGGCACATGCCTGTAACCCCAGCACTGGGGAGGCTGGAAACAGGAGGATCACACTCAGGAGTCTGAGCTCCATGGTAAGACCCTGTGACCCTGTACAAGATACACACACATACACACACACACATACACACACACACCCCTATTAAATACTATTCTTCCTACAAATCACAGTTCATGATGCTCCCTAAGGAGCACCTTCCTTAATGCTAGTTCTTTGTATAAAACCTGGTATATCATAAATGTTTCTTTCCAGGATGGGGAGATGGTTCAGTGGAATAAGCACTTCCCTGGCAAGCTCAAGGGCCTGAGTTCAATCCCAGGTTCCACCAAAAAAAAAAAAATAAAATAAATGTTTCTTTCCATTTGAACTCTTATTTATACTGGAAAGTGTATGTTTGTGCTTTCAGTACTTAGCTCAGGTCTGTCTGTTTGGGCTATAGATTTGCTCAGTGAGTCTAGAATAGTTCCTGGTACCTGATATTGTCCAATCAGTATTTGATGAATGTGTGGTTGAATGAAGAAGTGTTGCATTCTGATGACCATGTCCATTGGAGCTTGTGGCCTGGGCTAGAATAGGCAGTGGTAGAATGTTCACCAAAGACCTCATGACCTCACAGGAGGGCTTGTCAGAAGGTGGTTAAACTAAGAGTGATATAACTGCTATAGGAAGCTGCTATAGGGAGGGGTCCATTTGGGAGAGGAGGGCCTCAGGGGCATGACCTGGAGGGGTTTATGCCTCTTCTCCACTCCTCGTGTCCCTTTCTCTTCTCCCTGGCTGCCATGGAATGTGCTGTTCTCTTCTGCTATTTCCTTCTGTCATGCTTTTCTGTCTTGGAGACAGCTGGCCACAGACTGTAACCCTGAGACAAAATATACCTCTCTTCCTTTAAGTTGTGAATGTCAGATATTATTTCTTTGTGACAAGCAAAATGGCAAAGACCATTTCCTTTAGTAACATTTATCTCTAGATTTGCTTTAATGGGATCTATGGTGAGAAATAGGAAGCTGCAAAAGTTGTCATGGATACTTCTCATTCATTTACTATATAAATGAACAACCTTACACCAGTTTGAGAATACATAGGTGGGGTATTAAGTACCCCAGGAATCTGTGAATAACAGAATAAATCAAAGAGACACAAAATGCCATGTATGGATGAGACAATTGATAAGAGCTGCTTAAAGTACCTAAATATGGAATGCTGGTACAGTACATTTTTCATGGAATTTAGGTATCGGAGACAGAAATCTCTGTCAGCATTCAAATTCTGCTAATCAAATGCACAACTAGCTGTAGCCACAGTACAAGCCATCACAACCTACAGGAGCTAAACTGCCCGTTGTAGTTACTGTCTAGAGGCAGCTAGGCCTGTTGTACTACAGCTGTCTACCCTGAGTATAAATGGTTGTATTTTCCCAATGGATATTTTGTCCCCAAAATGCTAGTGTCTGAACTTGTTCTCAATGAACTACATGTAGCAAGTCAATATTGGCAACTGTCTTGGTTACTTTTCTCTTATTACAGGGACAAAATACCTGACACACCAAATCAAGGAAGGAAAGGTTTATTTAGCTCACAGTTTATGGATGTTTCAGTCCATATTTGTCTGGCTCTAAGGCAGAGTGGCACATGGCACAGGACAGTGGTTCATGGCAGCAGAAAATGACAATACGAGCCGGGCGTGGTGACGCATTCCTGTAATCCCAGCACTCGGGAGGCTGAGGCAGGAGGATTGTTGAGTTCGAGACCAACCTGAGCTACAAAGTGAGCTTAAGGCCAGCCTGAACTGCATAGTGAGACCCTGTCTCAAAAAGACAAAAAAAAAAAAAAAAAAAAAAAAAAAAAAAAAAAAAAAAAAAAAAAAAAAAAAAAAAAAAAAAGAAAATGACAATACAGCAAGAGCTATGGCTGCAGCAGCTAGCAAGCCTCTCTCCCTTCCTCATATTGTACTCAGGCTATGTGCCCTAGGATGGGGGTAGCACTTATACCCATAATCTCAGCATTGGATCATGAATTAATCACAAACTCAAGAAGCAACCTCAGTGACTGCATGAGGCTTTTGGGGGACAGCTAGACACAAGCCATAACAGTAACCTCATTTCCCTTGGGTTTTGGAAGATAGGGGATATACATAGAAATTGCAGGGAGAAAAAAGAAATTAATATAAACCGTGCTGATATTTTTGTATGAGTCTAATTATTGCCAAATACCTGAAAAGGTGTGCTTTTTAAAAGACACATCATATTCTCATATGAACTTTTTTCCCTTGAAAGTACTGAATAAACAAAGACAAATCAAATGAGAAAAAAAAGGCTTTTTTAAAAAAAAAAATTCTGCCTCAGGCTTGTTTGCGCAAAGAGCACAACCTCCCAAAGATGGTACCCCAGGGGTCACACCAGTCCTTCTGTTTTTATATCAGCAGATAAGAGGCTTCTACTTTGGAGCCTTCACAGGGCCCTGGACACCTTTGGGAGCCTGGGCTGGAGCAGAGGCTGAAGCCTGGGCCTTGGTTAGAGCAGAAGCTGGAGCCTTGGCCTGGGCTGGAGCCTGGGCCTTTGGTTGGCAAGGCCTGAGAACCTTGGCAGTGCAGGCATGGATACACTTCCCAAGCTTGGGGTGGGCAACATAGACAAGTTGAATGAGCCTGTGGTTTACTCCCTGTGGACTGATCTTGGCTTGACCTCCTTGGGCTTGATGAGGGCCTTGATAGCCTTGGCATGTGCACTAATGGTCTTGGCATTGTTCGCCTGTGTCTTCTTGAAGCCCTTCTGGTTGTGCTTCTTGGCAAAGTGCATGTTTCTAAGAAACTTGGATTTACCCATTTCAGACATTCATATCTTTGTGACCCAGGTTTGTTTGTTTATTTATTTTTATGTATTTAAGACAGGGTCTACAGCGTCTCACTATGTAGAATAGACTTGTAATGATTCTCCTGTTTTCAGCCTCCAAAGCGTTGGCATCACAGGCAAGTGCCACCTTACCCAGTCTCAATTGCCCACTCAGTGTGCCCTGGGAGCAGGGCTGGCACAGCACACTGGGGATTGAACACTGGCCTCCATGCTCTGCCTAAGCAGCACTTTAGTCTGCTGAGCTATCTGGCCTGCCCCTTGATCCAGGTTTCTGTGCCATTTTTGGGACTGGTTGTGTGTGGTGTGGTTCTTGGACTTGGCCATAATTGCACTATAAACCACGGCTGCCAAGTGTCTGGAACCAGAAGAAGAAAAGACAAAGGATATTTAGAGTTCGTTGAATAATAGCCTCATCCACCATTGCATACTTTTGAAAAGATGCAAATGCAGCAAAGTGAAAAAATATTACAATGGAAAAAAGGGAAGGGCCTTCAGTTTATTTCACTTGGCAGCCTAAATATGGCTTCCTGTATGATTGTAGGAATGTATACTTGGCTTTCTGTAAGGTGAAAGTAGGGGTGCAAATTAGGGAAGGTGTCAGTTATAGGCAAGTCCTGTCCATTTGGTGACAATTATCACAGAGCATATTGCTGGGCTTCCTAGATTGTTTCTAGAGATGACAATCTGGCTTTTCACAGGTTGGACTCACAGCAGCAAGCTGACTGGCTATTACAGAGAAGTGTCACAGTTATGGGTACCATCCTGGTTGGTTTGGGGGCCATTAGAGAGTTATTAACGCATACTTCTGGATGTGTCTCAGTGGGTCAAGATCTTGGGTACTCTACGTGATCCCTGATGTCTTCTTCTCTGGCAGTGTTCCCTGTCCTGCTTTCCAGAACCACATTTTTGCCATGCCATGCCCTCTGCCATGGTATTTTTGTCTTGGCATCTGCTTCCCCTTTGTTGTTTGGCTTGACCAATACAAGGGAGCAGATTCAAGGGGTTGGTTGCTGGCATGGTTGCTGCAGGTTGAAGTTGAGGGTTTTGCTTTTATATATGAACTAGGACATACTGGTTTCTTTATCTAATCTCTTAGAGGAGGGGAAAGCCAGCAAGAAGGGAGGTCATGTTCTTAATCTGCTACCACTTAACATTCTGAGCAGGTGCAGCTTTTAATGGCAGAAGCTCAAATGTGAAGGAAGGGACATAGGAAGAGTCCCCTTGCCCACTATGACAATGCCTCTTGCGAATCCATCCCGTAAGTAATAAATAAATATGATATAGGAATTAAAGGTGAAATTCAAATGAAATAGTGTACATTCCACAGAGAGGATTTCTCTGTGAAATGAATTTCTCCATGGTAAGTAGCTAATAATTGGACGGAAAGGGGGTATAAGCCTTTGTGAGCCTAGCAATGAGGGTGTGAGGGAGGGTCCAGAATGCAAAGAGACTGAGAGACACAGCGAGATCCACCCAAGCTATGTGTAACTCAGAGAGACACAGGAAATGCTGCCACTAATTTGGCCACTGAAGTGGCCCATATTGGTTAAGATACCAATATGATGCATACCGAGATGTACTAATCGAGCTTTCAGCTCTGCTGGTTGATTTGTGCTTCTGGCCATTCTGTGCATGGGCTCTTTAGTGCAGTATGTTCTGGTTGGTACTCATTGTGATTGATTTTACACTATAACCTTGGTTTCAGTGGGATGATGGCAGGGAAATGAAAGGTATTTAAGAGACAAGCCAACATAGCTGTACTGCATCTATGAAAAATGGAACTCCAAATGCCCTGCTGTTCATTCTCATTTGTCTGTTTTACCTGGTGTTAATTGCTTCCTGGCATTACTCCTTAAAGTGAACCTTTCAATTTCATATCCTGTTCCCTTGGAAGGCCAGTGTTTTAACTCTTTCCATAGAATGGAAGAGGAAACATTTTCATTTGCTTTTCTGGGTTGCTTCAGAGACAGTTCAATTAACCTCCAAGAGGTAGGTTTGACAATTCTGCTTTTGCATCCAACCTTTTCCTTGAGTTTCTTCCTTTAATGGGTTCTTTGTGATAAGACCAGAGATTTTCATGATTCACTTATTAGCTAAGTCAAATCAAGCAATGGGAGATTGGGCAAGAGTCTTTTGGAGTTTTGTCATTTTTAGAACTCATTTTTTTTTTTTTTTACTGAGGAACAAATATCAATGAGATAGTTTCAAATCAAATTAACAGGACAGATTTAATAATTAATACATTGCAAATTGTTTTCATAATGGTTTGTTATCGTACAAGGTGCATACATGATATTCTATTTACAGATATTATTATAGCAGATGTTTCTAATCAATGAATTAAGAGAATGTAGCTGTATACTTATCTTATTTTTTTAAAGCTGAATTATATCATGGTTTCAATAATTAATACTCTCTACCTTGTTATTTTCCTAGTGGCTGTCCATAGTACTAGAAGCTGACATAATATCCTGTGCAACCACTATCAGTGCAAACCTTGCTTCTCATAGAATTATGCAGAAGCACAGCATATTTGTCCTAACTGTACTGTTTATACAAACACATCATAGCTCTTCCTTTGTATGCCCCCTTTTTTTTTGTCTAGATCTGTCAAAGATGGGCACTCCATTGTCATTTAACCATTATAGGTACCTGAACTCAGCAAATAATCAAACACAGTCCAGTAGTCCATAATAACAGTGAATTATATGGATAGTGAGTTGTTGACTAGAGCCTTTACAGCTCAACTTATTATTATGGCCCAACATTATGTACCTCATTTTTATACTTTTCTGCTGGATTGTTAAGACCGAGATAAAGTGAGACCTATATAATAAAAATGGAGCTTTTGTGTCTGATGAAGTCAGTCAAGTCCCCTCAGGGTTTATCTTGTAATCCTGTACCTTACTCTGCAGATCCCTTGTCTGTGTCAGCCATGTGGATGAGTCAAAGCCATTGCTTGAAAAGTTTGCTATCTGTGAGAGCCTGAGGGAAAGTTTTCTCTCCATGTGACTCTCCACAGGCACACTGTAAATCATCGATCATCTTCTTCTGTGTCTCCATAATCTTCTTGATTAAAAAAATTGGGGCTTAAATGAGTTTCATGATGTTGCAGTACAGGTTCTCCTATATCCTGAGTCTTCGCTGACCTTGAAAGGCTAGGGCCAAAACATTGCCTGACCTTGCGGCCCTTCTATTTCTCCAATTTTTGATCTGTGAACTTAGGTTTGCTAACCATCCAGAAGAAAAGCTGATTAGTACCCTGCAGCATATGCCGTTCAGTTTGCCCTAACTATCTGACTAAATTCTTTTTGGTTGTTCTTGTACATTTCTGTTTGTATTTCTACTTATACTAGGGACTATAAAATTTTGCATATGTACATCTGGTTTATTTCACTTATGAGTATATGTTCAAGTGGCATCCACTTCAATATAAATGCTTCAAGTTTATCATGCTGAGAAATGCTCCATTATGTAGAAATACCACATCTTTTTCAACCAATCCTCATGTAACGGACATCTTGGTTGTTTCCAAGGTTTTGCTATCACAAATTGTGCTGCTATAAACATAGGTATACATATATCACTATGATACAATGTTTTCAGTTCCTCTGGGAAAATTCCCAGTAGGGGGATAGCTGGCTTGAATAGGATTTCCAGTCCTACTCTTTTAAGGAGTCTCCACACTGAACTCCACAATGGTTGCACCAGTCTACATTCCCACCAGCAGTGGAGAAGTGTTCCCTTTTCCCCACAACCTCTTCAACATTTGTTGTTGGTTGATTTCCCTAACATAGCCTTTCTTTCTGGAATGAGATTGTATCTCATTGTTTTAATTTGCATTTCACGGATGGCTAGAGATGTTGAGAATTTTTTCATATATTTATTCGCTTCTTTAATTTCGTCCTCTGAGAAGTGTGTATTCATCTCAGATGCCCATTTCTGGATTGGATCTTTAAATTTGAGGGCCCTCATATATCTTAGTTCTTCATATATTCTAGAGAGCAAACATTTGTCTGAGTGCTTATTAGTTAGGATGTTTTCAAAATTTGTGGCTTGTCTTTTCACTTTGTTGACAATTTCTTTTGATGTGCGGAAGCTCCTCAAGAAGAGTTGATCCCAGGTGTTGATTCTTTCAAGTGTTTCCCGTGTGAATATGTTTGTTCATGAACTCTTTACCTACCCCTATGTCTTCAAGAGTTCCTCCTACTTTCTCTTCCAGGAGATTGAGTATTTCTGTGTTAATGTTTAGACCTTTAATCCATTTTGACTGTAGCTTTTTCCATGGTGATAGAGTTTTTCCAGCACCATTTGTTAAAGAGGGTATCTTTCTTCCAGTAAGCTTGTTTGGCACTTTTGTCAAAGATCAGGTGGCTGAGTGTGTTTGAAGAGGCCTCTGGTCTTCTAATCTATTCCATTGATCCTCAGGTCCATGGTTGCCAATACCATGTTGATTTTTATCACAGTGCCTTTGTAGTATTATTTCAAGTCAGGAATTGTGATGCCTCCTGCCTTGTCTTTGTTGCCCAGTATTGCCTTTGCTATTCTAGGTCTTTTGTGATTCCAAATAAAATTTTGGAACAATTTCTCTAGGTCTGGGAGGTATGTTGGTGGCAGTTTGATAGGGACTGCATTAAATCTGTACAACAGTTTTGGGAGTATGGCCATCTTCATGATGTTGGTTCTTTCTAACCAGGAGCATGGAATATCTTTCCATTTTCTGAAATCCTCTATAATCTCTTTTCTTTGGGTATTGTAATTTTCCATGAAAAGATCTTTGACTTCCTTGGTTAAGTGAATTCCAAGGTATTTCATTTCCTGCAGTGCTATTGTAAAAGGTATTGTTTCTATAGTTTCCCTCTCAGTGTGCTTGTTTCTGTGTAGAGGAATGCTATTGACTTTTGAGTATTGACTTTGTATTGTGCTATTCTATTGAATTTTTGTATCAATTCTAGTAAGTTCTTGGCGGAATTTTTTGAGTCTTCCAATTAAAGTATCATATCATCTGCATATAGTGATAATTTAATTTCTTCTTTACCTATTCTTATTCCTTTTATTTCTCTCTCTTTTCTAATGGCTGTTGCTAACGGTTCCAAAACTATATTGAATAGGAGGGGTGCTAGAGGACACCCTTTTCTTGTATCTGATCTAAGAGTAAACGATTTCAGTTTTTCCCTGTTTAGAATTGTAATACCTGTTTGATTGTTACAGATGGCTTTTATCAAGTTGAGGTAGAGGCCATCTATTCCAATGTTCTATAGGGTTTTGAACATGATGAGTGTTGCACTTTTTCGAAAGCTTTTTCTCAGTCAATTGAGATGATCATGTGGTTTTTAGACTTCAGTCTATTAATATAGTGTACTACATTTATAGATTTTTCGAATATTAAACCATCCTTGCATCCCTGGGATGAATCCTACCTGGTCATGGTGTGATCTTCTTGATGATTTGCTGTATTCTATATGCCAGGATTTTGTTGAGTATTTTTGCATCTATGTTCACGAGGGAGATGGGCCTGTAGTTCTCCTTTTTTGGTTGTGTCATTCCCTGGTTTTGGAATCAGTATTATACTTGCCTCCAGAAATCATTTTGGGAGGACTACTTCCTTTTCAGTTTCATTGAAGAGTTTGAAGAGTGTAGGGATTATATCTTCTATAAATTTCTTGTAGAATTCAGCTGTGAATCCATCAACCTGGACTTTTCTTTGTCAGTAGGCTTTTATTATGTTTCCTATTTTGTTGGCTATGATTGGCTTCCTGAGAGTTGCTATATCTTCTTGATTCAGTTTTGGTAATTTGTACCTTTTGAGGAATCTGTCCATTTCTTCTGTGTCTTCTATTTTGTGAGTGTAGAGATTCTCTAAGTAACTATTGATAATCTCCTGAATTTCTACTGTGCCTGTGGGGATTTCACCCTTTTCATTCCTTATTGCTTGTATTTGAATTTTTTCTTTCCTCTTTTTGATGAGGTTGACTAGAGGCTTATCAACTCTTTTTAGTATTTCAAAGAAAGAACTTTTTGATTTGTGGATTCTTTGAAGTTTTTTCTTCATTTAAATTGAATTAATTTCTGCTCTAATCTTTATGATTTCTTCCCCTTTTTGTGCTCTGGGTTTGGTTTGCTCTTCTTTATCTAGATGTCAGAGATGCAACATTAGGGTGTTCATTTGTTCCCGCTGTGTTTTCCTAAAGTGTGAGTTCATAGCTATGATTTTCCCTCTAAGAACTGCTTTCATCACATCCCATAAATTCCAGTAACTTGTGGTTGAATTTTCATTGAATTGTAGATATTGTGGAATTTCTTGTTTAATTTCTTCTGTGACCCATTGATTGCTAAGTAGGGTGTTATTTAATTTCCATGAATTTAGCAGGTTTTTCCAGTTTCTTTTGTCATTTAGTTCCTATTTCATTGCACTGTGGTCAGATAATATGCATGGGATGGCTGGGCGTGGTGGCGCAGGCCTGTAATCCTAGCACTCGGGAGGCTGAGATAGGAGGATTGCTGTGAGTTCGAGACCAGCCTGAGCTACAAAGTGAGCTTAAGGCCAGCCTGAACTGCATAGTGAGACCCTGTCTCAAAAAAAAATGTGCATGGGATAATTTTTGTTTTCTTGCATATACTTAAGCATGACCTATGGACCAATATGTGGTCTATTTTAGAGAATGACCCATGTGCACCTGAAAAAAGTATGTATTCAGCTGTGGTTGGGTGGAACACTCTGTATATGCCCACCAAGTTGATTTGTTCCAGGTTTTGATTCAGTTCTCCTAGATCTTTGCTAATTTTTTGTCTAGTTGACTTGCCTTTGTGGGATAAGGGGGTATTTAGGTCTCCTGTTGATTGTGGTCTTGGATGTTAGGTTTTTCATGTCCATTAAGATTTGTCTTACATAGTTGCATGCTCCTGTGTTTGGTGCAGAGATATTTATGAGTGTTACCTTTTTCCCTTGAATTTTTCCCCTAACTAATATACAGTGGTCTTCTTTGTGTTGTTTTATTATTCTTGGTTTGAAGTTGAGAGTGTCTGAGAACAGAATTGCTACTCTTGCTTTTTTCTGAGGTGCTGGAGCATGTAGTATTGTTTTCCATCCTTTGACTTTGAACCTATGAATATCCTTTGGAGTTAAGTGTGTTTCTTGTATACAGCATATTGTTGGATTTTGTTTCCTACTCCACTGTGCCATTCTATTTCTCTGAATTGGTGAATTGAGTTCATTTACATTGATTGTTATAATTGAAATGTGTTGATTTATGATTGTCATGATATTTACTTCCTGTTTCCTTTTTATCCTGTGTTCAATTGTTTGCCCTATTTAGTGGGTTCCTTCCATTCTCATTCATGGAGTTCTGGTCATTGTGGTCTCTCTCTAGAACATCTTTCAGTAGTCTGTATAGGGATGACTTTGTCCTCATGAAATTCTTTAATTGTTCATTGTCATGGAAGTATTTCACTTCTTCATCAAACTTGAAAGAGAGTTTTGCAGGGTATAATAATCTGGGCTGCAATTTGTTTTCATACAGGACTTGAAGAACTCTGCTCAATGCTCTCCTTGCTTTCATGGTTTGTATAGAGAAGTCATCTGTAATTCTGATAGGTTTTCCTTTGAAATGTGATCTGCTTCTTCTCTCTAGCAGCTTTAAGTATACTATTCTTGAGTTGAATTTCTGGGATCTTGACTACTCTACGTCTCATTGTGTTTTTACTTGGGTTGAAGTTATTTGGTGTTCTGTATACTACAGTTACCTGAATGTTGCATTGTTTCCTCCTATTTGGGAAGGTATCTGTGGTTACTTCTGCCCATACTCTTTTTATATCATTTTTATTGACTCCTTCTTTCTCATTGATGTCAATTAATCTCACATTGTTCTTCTTGGCATCATGTTGCATGTGATGGATTATTTTTTCCTGCATTCTCATTGTTTTTAAGAGATCATTTCTCACCTTTTCACTAGTTGCACCTGCATACTCAACATCTGAAACTCTGTCTTCGCTTTCACGCAAACGGTTTTGTAGACACATGATTGATATTTTTAGTTCTTCTATATCTCTTTGAGTCTGATTCATGTGTTCTATTTATGTTCTGTATTGCTCATTCCAGGAATCCATCATATTTCTGACCTCCTCTATTTTTTTATTAGTGTCTTCTTTAGAGGTAGCTACTAATTCTTTTACTGCAGAATTTTTTTCCAAATTAGGTTTCCTCTATATATTTTTGGAATTGCTTCTCTACCTCAGATTCTATGATTTCAAAGAATTCTTTTTTTATTTCAGAAATTATTTCTGCTCTGAGTTCCTCTTTATGTTTCTGCTGTTGTTTATTTGCTTGTGATGCTGTTACTTCATACGTTTCAGCTGGAATAGTGTTCTCTGCACTTGTTCTAGATGGGCATTGTGTTTCCCCCATTGTTTCCAGATTTGATTAATTACTTCATATGGTATGTATTCAAGTATTTCTTTTTGTATTTCAGGCACTAATTCTGGTCTGAGTTCCTCTATACCTTTCTGCTGTTGTTCCTTCACTTTCATCTCTGCTAATTCATTCATTTCAGCTGAGCTAGTGTCCTCTGAACTTATTGGTGGACTCGAGGCCTGAAATTGCCTTTTTCACCTTGCCCTTGTCATTTTATATGGAATTGACCTTTGATCTTTGGTGTAGAGGTTTGTTGCAATTACAACCTTAGCATGTAATGAGATTTGGGTGCTAGTCTATTAAGTTTGAGATTATCCAGTTATGCCTGGCTTGCATCTAGCTCTTGTGTTCAGTTCCTTTTTGCTGCAGCTCTTCTGGTACAACTGTGAGCCCATGGTTTCACTCTGTTGGGTCCCTAGTCCACAGAGCACTGGGGAGTGCAGAAGCTCTCTCTTACACTCACCAGGCTGAATGGGGGTGGATCGAGTGCCAGGATTGTCACACAATTTCTCACTCCTGTAGCAGGCTTCAGGGGCAGGGTGTCTGGGCAGTTGCCAGGCAGGGCTGTCTGGGGTGCCTCAGACAGTTCTCTGGCTAGGATGTCTTGGGGCTCGAGGCTCTGGATGGCACAGAGCGCCCAGGGAGAAGGTAAAGGTTCTCCCTCAGACTCACTACACACTTGCTGAACCAGGTGCCGAGAGTCAGATAAATTCCCACTCACTCGGTCTGCTTGGGGGCAGGGGCTCCCCGGAGTTGCAGGCAAATCAGTTCTTGGTGTCTCAGGCCAGTCATTCGGTCAGCGGTCTTGAGGGTGGTGGCTCTGGATAGCCAGGTGCACAGAAGAAGCCAAAGGCTTTCTCTCAGACTAACCCTGGTTCTAACCCTGAACCAGGATTAGAACTCATTTTTAAAGTCTTAATTTTTCAAAGAAAGATTTTCTAGTTAATACAATCATTGTCTTTTTGATGGAGATCCCCTCAGGAAACTTTTTCCACTCATCTTGCTCTGTTGAAACTTCTCTGTAGATTGCAAAGCAAGCAAACAAGCAAGCAAACTAGGGCCAAGGCTTTCAGACCACCCTCTTCTATAGATGGTTTGTTTCCCCAGAGCATTTTGAAACTGCTCTACTGCCCTTCCCTGTGTTTAATGAGACCTGTGGGCAAACATATGATTCAGCAGACACTGAGAGGCAGAGCTTAAATATGCTCCGATGACAGCTGGCTTACTTGTGTGAGCCCCGTCGCAAAAGGACCTTACTAATGGTTCAAGCAGATGGACAGAGAGAAGAAAGCTGAATGTTAGAATGTGTGAGAGGCCAAAGGTCAAGGTGAATGAGCCCAGTGATTTCCTGAGGTCTGTGGTTGTTTTTGTGTTGCAGCATAAATTGAGGGTTGTTTTTAATTTGATGGATTTTTCCAAACTTAAGTAGGTTCGTTAAAGCACAGAAAAAAATAGTCTCAGCTCTTCATTCAGTGTTCAATTAAATTCTGGGTTTTAACTTCTAAGATAATGCAGCATTAACTCACCAAAAATAGGCATTTATAATGCATGTTTAAATGTATGTTCCAAATGGTTTATTTAGTGATTTGAAAAAAAAGATCTTTTGAGTTTTTTTTTTAATTTAACAAAGTATGTATTCTATATTCTTTTGACATTTTTTGAAACATACAAATAATTTTTTTTTCTCTCCCTGCTGGCATAAGGTAATTAAAAATGCTTTAAATACATTGCAGAAAGAATAATTACTATTTGGCTTTTTGTAGAAAATACTTTCCAGGTATTTTCCAAGATTTAGATTAAAAATCCAGAGCTATTTTTCTATTTATTCTGATTTTATAACTCATATCTTTTAGCTTTAATCAGGTTTTATTGAAGCCAAGACATTAACTGACTTTTAGTTTGACAATCAAGCCTGTTAAAGTTAGTCATAAATTTAAAAGGAAGATTGTTTTTGTTCCAGAAAAGAGATTATTTTGAAAGCTAAAATATATGTACTGCTTATGGAAAGAAACACAGTAATGCTTTGTTGCAAAGCTTACCTTCCATATTTCTCTGATTCAGGGGGTTGAGCAGGTCTCAGAAAAAAGTGCAGAAAGCTGGACTGCCAGCTACCCTGTACCCCAGGGGACACCACTGGCAGGGACAGTGATCTTGAGGTCAATATTTATTTATTTTAAAGTAAAATATAAAGTATTTGAAATCAAACATTTAAGGGTGTGTAAAATATTAATGCAGCAATTAGTTGTATTGTTTGTCACCTTGATTTCTGAACTTTTCAGACTGAAATTCACATGGGAGTTATAAAAAGTGACCAGAATTGGCCATTAAAAAATACCTCAGATCACAATTAGTAGGTTTTCTTTGCAGCTTTCATGCATACACAGCGGTACTGTTTATGTTTCCATTTGAGGAGTTATTCAGGATGATCAATTATATGTTTTAAATGAGCACACATGTAGAGGCTGAGGTCATTTAAAATGCAATAAATTCAAAATTCCAAGCAACCTTCTTTCTATAAGTGATTGACTTTTCTTCTCCTTCTCCTCCTCCTTCTCCTTCTCCACTTTATCCTTCTCCTCCTCCTTCTCCTCCTTTTCCTTCTCCTCTTCATCTTTGTCTTTCTCCTCCTTCCTCTCTTCCTTTTCCTACTCTTTCTCTTCTTCCTTCTCATCCTCTTTCTTCTCTTTCTCCTCCTCCTTCTCCTCTTCTTCCTTCTCCTTCTCTTCATCTTTCTCCTTCTCCTTCTTCTCCTTCTCCTCTTCCTTCTCCTCCTCCTCTTCCTTATTCTCCTTCTCATCCTCTATCTTCCTCATTCTCCTCATCTTTATTCTCCTCCTCCTTTTTTTTTCTCTCCACCTTTTGCTTCTTCTCCTCCTCCTGCTTTTCCTCCTCCTTTTCTTCATCATTCTTCTCCTCTTTCTCCTCCTCCTTTTCCTCCTCTTCCTTAAGTGATGGAAAGGTCCCCCACAAAAACAAAACAAAACAAATCAAAACTAAACAAAACTGGAGAAACAGTCTTTCTTACTTACAGAGAGAAATGTTTACTTTCTTTTCATTAAATTCTCAGGAAGACACATAGACTGGAAGTTTTAAAGAATTGTATTTTATAAGTGATGCACACAAAGAGAAAAATGTCAATTTCATGGAATCAATTCATTTTCCCAAGTGGCTTTAGCCTCACCATCTGTTTTATTGAATAATGAGGAGACTTCATTGAGTGGCTGCGATATTAAGAAAGAAAAAAATGCCAGTAGACTTTACTTAGCTGTGTGAACTGGACTTCCTTATAATATAATTAAAATAAGGTTTGATACATAATATGAAATGTATGCTTTTAACTATTATCTATTCTTTGTGGGTGAGTTTTTATAATTTTTAATTATTGAATTTTAGCTATGCTTTTGGAAAACATAGGCCCAGAAAACTTTTCTTCCCTAGTCATGTGTCATGTTGAGGAAAGATCACTGGGTCTTGGGCAAACAGAGGCAAGGCTACTCAGAGTGCCATCCTGGAGGGCTCTTGGGAGTGGGGACAAAGGGCTTCTCTTCTCTTCTCTTCTCTTCTCTTCTCTTCTCTTCTCTTCTCTTCTCTTCTCTTCTCTTTTCTTCTCTTCTCTTCTTTCTCTTCCCCTCCCTTCCCTTCCCTTCCCTTCCCTCCCCTCCCCTCCCCTCCCCTTCCCTTTCCTTTCCCCATCATAATTTCCCACTTTCTTGTATTATTTGTTTCTGGAGATAGGGTCTAACTATGTAGTTCAGGCTCATCTTGAACTCCTACCTCAGCCTCCAAAATTCCCAAGTGCTGGGATCACAGGAGTGAACCATCACCCCTGGAGAAATTTGTTACCCTCAATATTTATTTCATTATTACAAAATAAATAATCATGGGCATTCTGAGTCTTAACTAAGGTAATCCATTGAAGGTAGGAATCTTACTTCAGGAAGAAAGGATTTTCTTCCTCTTGAATGGATGAAGAAAATGTACTCTATATATACGCATCAGAGTACTACTCAGCCATAAAGAAGAATAAATTTGAATTGCTTTTAAGAAATGGGTAGATCTTGAAACCACAATGTGAAAATAAATCAGATACAGAGGGCAACTGTCACATATTTTCTCTTACACAAGAAACCCCAAAAAAATAATTTAAAAAGCAAAATAAAAGAGAGATGACAAGAAGTAGGGAGGTACACTTTATGGAAATGGGAAGGGGGCTGGGAAAAGAGGAAGAAGTTTTGGGGAAAAACGATGAGAAAAAGATCAAATATAATATGTAGATGTGTCATTTCCCCAAGAGGATGGTTATTATTGGTGTCATAAAGGTATTCCAGGAATAAAATTTACTTGAAGAAACATTTTCCTTTTGCTACACCAAGTGCTTTACATATATTTGTCTTGTTTATCTTAAAAACAAAACACACAAAATTAAAAACTCCTAAGAGGAGTTTGTCTAATTATTGCTGTTCTGCACTAAGAGAACTGAAGCACTAAACAGCTGGTAAATGGCTTTAATGTGGGTCTGCTCCATGCTAAAGCTTGTACTGTTAGATATGGAATTCACTGTGGAAAAAGACTGTCTATATGAGGTCAGATGACACACAGAGTAGTAATCATGCTGAGGACTAAGAAAGAAGAGAATAGGGGTTCTAACATTTCTGTAACTCTATGGATCTATAATCAGCCCATTTGGAAATAAGAGAAAAACTAGAAATGCTTATGCATGATACATGGATACTAAACAGATAAAGTCACTTAAAAACAGGAATGGGCACAGCTCAAAAAGACAGAATGTCTGTTAGCGTATGCATAATTAAGTTATTCTCATGCTGGCATTAGTTAGCATTTTCTCTCATAAATGCTGCATTAAACAGGCTATCATATAGTACTACAGAATACCTAAATTTCAGAAGCTTAGAACAACTAATGGTTTCTTCTTCACTTCTTCAATGTCTACTGAAAACCCTTTGGGTGATCACCCAGAGATCTAGTTACTTCAATCTCAGGGCTCCATCGGTGTGTAAGGGTTGCTGAAGAAGTTTCAGGGATAACTGAATTTTCCACTCTCAAGCCTCAAACCAGAACTAGGAACATATGCTCTGCCTAACTGTACGGGGAGAACTGCACTTGTTCCAGCAATCTGCACTATACATTGTAGGACGGTCTGTAGGCTTTCTATTTCTATATGTCGTGACTCTTCTTAGCTAGTAGACAAGTGTCATTTTCATTTCAAAATTATGAGTATGATGCATTAGAATACCTAAATGATGTAAATGGGAGAGGTTTTGAAAACTGAATGCACACTGGTCTGCAACCAGCAGGGATTATGGGATGGCAGGGCTGCTTTGCTCCCAGCAGTAGAAGATGATTTTATAGTGAAGATCCAGAAGACAAAGGGAAAAAAACCATGTTTTTTTTTTTTTTTATTCTTCCATGGTAGCTGGGTGGACTTAAATATTAGTGAGAGATTTATCCTTTATGATTGGGCCACTGGGCAGCAGAAAGGGTGGACAGAAGGGTGAGAGGAGTACAGTTTCTCAGAATCCTTCCACAACATGACACCCATCCTCCTTGAGCAATCCTGGCAGGTGATCCAAGGCTGTGGTACACTACAAACAAGTAATACCAGCTAAACAGTGTTGGTAACCCAGAGTGCCAGACCAACTCG
>PVKA01027790.1:0-30062 GCA_004027165.1 Ctenomys sociabilis | reverse complement strand
AGAAAAAAAAAAAAAAAAAAGCTACGTCCTCAAGCATGAATGTCTGAAGTTCCAACTGTGACTCCCTGGGTTAGGGAACTTATAGGTGACTAATAGTACATATAAATGTTCTATTTTAGTTTTTATAATGAAAACTTAATTCAGGCAACTGAAATAACTAGAAATGGAGCAGCAAGGTTGGGGCAGTGGTTCCCAAGACTGCATGAATAAGAATCACCTAGAATGTGATTAAATATGGTCACTGGGCCGCACTTCTACTATTTCTATTTCAGTAGGTCAGGAGTGGGGTCTGGAAATCTATTTTTCCAAGATCCAGATGGTGCTATGTGGAGACCTCCCTGTGGCCCACAGGCTGTATCTGAAGTCTGACAGAATGTCTTGCAGGCATCATAATGTTCCCAATGCAAAAAGAAGTAATATTTGAGAATCATTAAATTAGATGTCTACTTGTCTGGATGTAAGTCAAATGAGAAATTACAATTTAGAGGAAGATATGTAGAAATATTGATTACACACAATATCCAGGCATTGATTGGATTGGTATTTTCAGTCTAACTTCTTTATTAACAGTTGGAATCTATTAACCATGTCAGGCACACAGAAGCACTATGTGAGCACTGCTACTGTCTCTCCAACCCCATGCCTTCTCCAAATGTACCCTAGAATCCTAGCTCTTCGTGCCAATGATCTCTACATTAGCCTAAGCAAACTGAACTCAGAGAAGTTGGCTAATGCTCTATGTAGTAATTCTAAAACTAGGATTTAATTGTAATTTAAAACTAATAACTTCCTTGTCCAACAGACCATTTCCCTGACATGTGGGTATTAATCAAAATTAGTAGCTCACATAAATGATCCATTTCATTTTTTTTTTCCCTTGAGGCAGGATCTTTCACTATGTTGTCTGGGCTGGCCTTGTGCTCACTTTTGTAGCTCCCAGGCTGATCTCAAATTCAGAGCAATCCTGTCTCAACCTCGAGTGCTGGGATTACAGCTGTGTGCCACTATTATGCTCAATTCTCCATTTCACTTTCAAATGGCCCATGTCCTCCTTTTTAAAAAGGAAACTACTTTTTAAAAAGGCAAAAGCCAAACAGTAGACATCCAATTTTTGCTATCACAGTTTGATGGAAACTTCTCTGTAACATTTGGAAACCTTTGAAGAAAGAGTGAAGAATCAAGTTGTTCCCTCAGAGATGAAACAAAGCACTTAAAAACGAAGAATATATTTTTCCAAGTAAAACACTTCCCATACTAACAGAGTATACCTGTCACTTCTACAGAGCATAGGACTTAAATCAACACTGAGGCAGAAGTTGGCCCTGAGATAAGGAGTCTTTTTTTTTTTTTTTGATACAGGGTCTCACTATACAGCTCAAACTGGTAGTGATCCTCCTGTCTCAGCCTCCCCAGTGCTGGAATTACAGGCATGCACCACCACACCTGGATTTTGAGCCAGCACAGGATGCCCCATATTTCATGGCTGGCAAGGCACACAGTACCACGGATCAAGCTCAGGACCTTGCACTTGCCAGGTAGGTGCTTAAGATTGCTGAGCTGTATCCCCAGTCCAAGCAGTCTTAATTATCTCCTCTTGGTCAGATTTCTCCTCTTGGTCCTCCTGATTTTGCTTGTGGATGGTAGCTGTTGTGAATGTGCAAAAAAA
Organism: Ctenomys sociabilis; assembly: GCA_004027165.1. Taxonomy (NCBI): domain Eukaryota; kingdom Metazoa; phylum Chordata; class Mammalia; order Rodentia; family Ctenomyidae; genus Ctenomys; species Ctenomys sociabilis. The sequence continues at coordinate 28,396 of PVKA01027790.1, read as the reverse complement.
TGAGGAAACATCAAACACATGGTACTCCCTCCTTACAATAAGCAAGAATTCCTCAAGAGCAAGGACATTTACTAGTACAAATCCCATAAACAATAATTACTGTTAAGATTACCACAATTAACCAGACATAGTGGTACTATGCTCAATTCTCCATTTCACTTTCAAATTTAAGTGCCATATAAATTTGATATAGTATCTACTTAAAATTGCCTAAAGTAGGTCAGCATGAGAATTGCAAAGTTCAAGCCCAGTCTCAGGAATTTGATGAGATACTATTTCAAAAGAAAAACTAAAAAAAAAAAATGGTTGGGGGTGTAGCTCAGGGCAAATGCCCTGGGTTCAATCCCCTGTAATGCAAAACAAAAAAATGATTGCTACCATTAAAAGACTTTCAAAAATACAGTATAGAAGTATATTCCTTTCAGTGAATAGCAAGAATTCACTGAACTGACTGGATTCAATGCTAGATTCTGATTACTTTCTCTTTCTGTTGTTAGGCAATAATTTAAAAGGAGAGCACTATATTACATACATAAAGACTTATCCAATGACTGAAGATTTTATTTTCTGAGTTCATGTACCTTTGGTAAACTAAAAAAGGAGTCACTTTATTTTAGGAAAATATTAAAATAATGGCCTTAGTTAGAAATTTAATATAACCATCAATGTCACTTGACAAATCTGTTGTCTAGAAAGTGTGTTGCACAGTACTTTGGAAACTACTTAGTGTATCTTATGTACTTAAAGTTTATTACTTTACCCTCTGCTTTTACCTATAACCATCTTGAATTTTATTTATTTATTTATTTTTTTTTTTTGTCTTTTTGAGACAGGGTCTCACTGTGCAGTTCAGGCTGGCCTTAAGCTCACTTTGTAGCTCAGGCTGGTCTCGAACTCACAACAATCCTCCTGCCTCAGCCTCCCTAGTGCTGGGATTACAGGCATGCGCCACCACGCCCGGCTCATCTTGAATTTTAGACAGATAACCTTTAAGACACAAGGGTAGAAAGTAGTAACAGGTGAGGAGATACTGGCCAAAGGAGTAGCTGAATATGCACTCGATAAGCAATGGATGATGTGGAAAAATAGTACTCCCTCTCCTGGAATACATGATTTAGAGCAGAATCTATAGAACTGGTTAACAGAATTAAGAGCAAGTTACTCTCAGTGATGTCTGCTATGGATTTTTTTTTTTTAAGATAGGGTCTCACAATGTAGTTCAGGCTGGCTTTGAATTCACTACATAGCACAGACTGGTACTGAAGTTGTGGCAATCCTCCTGCCTCAGTCTTCCAAGTGCTAGGATTACAGGTGTGTACCACCACACCTGGCTTAAGATATGCAGCTACTTGCTCTTAGTTCAGTGAGAAGAAAGATTTGTACTAATAGTGTTTAGACAAGATATCATGTCTTCATCTTGTATTATGAATAACTACTATGAAGATAATATACAATGTATTAATATTGTAACTATCCTACTAACCTTTTTTTGTAACTGTCTCATTGCTATTTCTTTCTCAATAAAATTAATTTTTAAAAAAATCTTAGGAGCTGGGGAGATAGCTCAGTAGAGTAAGCGCTTCCCTGGCAAGCACAAGGGCCTGAGTTCAATCCCCTGTTTGGCTAAAAAAAAATCTTGTTTCATCTGCTCTAAGATTGCCTAAAGTAGGTCAACATGTCAAATAACAAACCTCCCATTCCACTCCTATCCTGACAAAGCTCCAGTATGTTGCAAAATGCTCTTTCCCCACATTTTTCTTCTGTCACTGGGCCACAAATAACTATAGAGGTCTAAGCCCCAGGCTATTTCCCTAAGTTTGCCTTAGAGGCAGCCCTTCTGAACACTGGGTCCTTGAACTAAATTTTGTCTCCAAGTAATCTTTCTTTCTCTACACAGCCATTGTCCATGGCAACAACAACATTTACTGTTTGTGTGTTTTATATGCTTTGAGATAGCAAGCAATGAACCATACTATCCTGTGTAATTAATAGTAACCACATTAAACAATGGAAAACTACTTTAATATCTTTAATCTCATGTCAAAAGTATTTCAGTATGAAATCTACATGAAAAAATTGAGATAGTTCATTCTTTTTTCCATGGTCTTCAAAATCCAGTGAGTATTTTACATTTACAGTCTCACTTTATTTATTTATTTTATTTTTTATTTTATTTTTTTTTTTTTTGTCTTTTTGAGACAGGGTCTCACTATGCAGTTCAGGCTGGCCTTAAGCTCACTTTGTAGCTCAGGCTGGTCTCGAACTCACAACAATCCTCCGGCCTCAGCCTCCCGAGTGCTGGGATTACAGGCATGCGCCACCATGCCCGGCTTACAGTCTCACTTTAATCTAACCAGCCACTACTGTATTGGACAGAACAATTTACCTTCTCTTACCATCTACATTAACAGGACCAAAATATTACATAAAAGATGATCCAAAGTAATGTTAAACAGCAGGTAAACGATTAAAATGCCTGAACCTTTTCTAATTAGTAAGACAGAAAATTTTATTTTTAAATGGCTCTGCAAATAATTTTGACATCATTTTTACAAAATAGAAGCATTTTTACCAAGTATTTCAGGACACTAGGTTATTCCTCCCCATCTGAGTTGCTAATTCCCTCACTGATTATTTAATCATTATGTGCAAAAAAATCATGCTGGATGCAATGACAGAAGTCACTGTCTACTTCACAAAATTTCCAGTTAGTAAAATAAAGAATAAAAGTGTAAAAATTTACATCTCTATTTTACTGTGTCACCCTATATCAGCTATTTGTTTTCCTATCAGTTCTTTCCCAGTTCAATGAAGGGAATGAATTTTACTATTCTTTTTCCGTCTCAAGGCCTTCAGAATGCCTTAATAAGTTGTGAATTTCCTGTAATAAATAATTGGATTATTTTCTAGAAAAGAAACATGTACAAACTCCACTAATTACATTTTAAAAACAGTATCTTCTCCCAATGGGAACAGAAAAATTACAAGAGTTAGTAAGACAGGTCTTGAAGGCTATGACTGAAGAGGGTAGTGAAGAAGTTCAAAGAAGAATAAGCAGACATCTGGTTTTTGAGTTCCATATTACAAAGTGACAATCCATATGTGCTTCTCACCTGTTCACCTGCAGCCATCAAGTTGCAAACAGGAGAAACTATCCTGCTCATGTGTTCCTTTAGTATAATAAATCTATGAATACTTTGTGAGGCAGTATGGGAACAGTATACCAGGTACTGAATACAGAAGTGAATAAAAGTCAGCCTGAATGACCTATGGATATTACTTAAAATGTAGAAATAAAGGATCTGAGGAATCCTTTATTATCTGAGGAAGTAAGGATGACTAGGCCAGGGATATAGTTCAGCGGCGTGAGTGCCTGCCTGGCAAGTGCACGGTCCTGAGTTTGATCCCTGGTACCACACACACACACACACACACACACACACACACACACACACACACACAAAGATGATGGTGCTACAAGCTATATGGAAAGACTGACATCTTGAGTAAGCAGCTGAATGTTAAAAGGTATGTGCCCCTTCTTTTTGGAAAAATTGCTATTGCACCCATGTGAGAAATTTAACCACCAGCGCTTCCTCTGAGCTCCACTTGCACAGCATATTTGTTTATGTACTATCCTGGGAGTCACTGAGGCCAGGTGTCATTTCAGCCAGTCCATTCTTTTATTGAATAAACTTGATAAAATTGTCATTTTTATATCTCCTGTTACACTGTCTTATAAAAATTAACCAAAAATATGCAACTTTTGGTCTTCCTGTATTTAAATTGGACTGGTAAGTGGTTAGTGACTCTAAAATATTTCATTAAAAACTGAACAAATTGTGTGAACCATTTCATTCAAGTTTGGAGACAGCAAATCTACCAGTGACATGTTTTTATTCTACTAATCATAAATACATAAAAGACAAATACATGTCTAATTTAACACAGTAATTTTGCAAGTACTTAATGCAATTAAGGAAAAGAGACAACCATTACTAAGTTGTTACCAAATTATCACAAAAATCAATCAAGCCACATATTTTTTGTGATTACTTTCCCATGAAGACAATAATTTCACAAATCTGATAAAGACCAAGTTATCCAAACTATGTTTCTACAAATACAGTGTAACAGAAAAAACAAGTTGAAAACTCAGGAATATTCACTTAAAGTCTCAATACTGCACAAGAAAGTAAAATTGTCATTCTACCAAATGTACCAAAGTTAAAAAAAAAAAAAGTTATACAGCTAATTTTCCCAGTAATCATTAACAGAAAACTAGTATTAATGAATGCCACTGTATTAATCTTCCACATATACCATGTCACATAACATTCAAAATTGCACTGTATCTTCAAAGAATCCTTTTTCATGCAACTTATTTAACAATCAAAAATCCCTGCAGCTTTTCTATTTCAATCCTGAGGAAAATACCTCCTCCCATTACTAGGGATGAAATGTCAGACCAGTCTTCATTCTCAAACCAAGTTTTACCTGACTTATTTCTGTCTCAAATCTTTTGTTCAGCTTCTCATACTTAAAGCATTCTCATGATCTGTTCAATTGTTCTACGAATCATAAAGTAGATTTTTGCCTTCTCTCCAACTATGTCTCCTTTTAAGCACACTACACTTATTAGGCTATGTGGAATTCTGAAGCTGGGAGATGAGACCATTGGGTCTCTATTTTACAGGGTAATTTCTCCACTCTGGAAATAAGGGCCCACCCCCTCCCCCCAAAAAAAGCATTTCTGAATTATCTTTTTCAAGCATTTCTGAATTATCTTTCCAAAGTTTCTTTTAATAGAAGAAAAAAGTTAATGTGGGAGCAAAGCTGTTGGCAACACTCAAAGGAGTGGGCACAGCCAATAGCAGACAACATTAGAATGTAATCAGTGAAGCAGGAAGAGTCATAAAGAAAAGTCACAGAACAAGTGGTCCATTATTAATCTCCCTTGACAATGATATCAGTAACTGATGCACAGTAATTATCCATAGACTCAGTTCCTTAACTATTGGATGCAGAGCAGTGTGAGCAGAATGGGCTCCTACACAAACTAGAAGTCCAAGTGGTAGAAAGATCAGAGACCCTTGGAAAAACAAGGCTCGTGCAGTGTAGATCAAGGTAATGCAACCTACATCATCACTGTATTAGAAGTAATGTGATCTACTGTCACGGACCATGGAATATTAACACAGAAGAGTATGAAAACCAAGTACTCATTAAGCATGTTCATGCCAGTCTCAGTCTTGAGGTTTAAAGAACTAAATATTAAGAAAAAAGGGGTACAGGAAGTTTAGCCAAAAAAAAAACAAAGGGGCATACCCATTGTTCTTTCCCAAGTATATGTCCAGCAGGAAGTGAGGGGACTTTGTGCAGCAGAATTCCCAAAGGTAGAGGTTAACCTGACTGGAAACCGAAAGGCCTGGGGATCTCTACTGGCTCTCTTATTGGTCGACGCCTGGTTCTTCGAACTCCTTCACGCAACAGGTAGTATTGCAGTGGGTTTGGCCACAGATCCTCTTTGATAATCTCAGCAATTCTGTCAGACTCTGGAAGACTGTGGTCTGAAAACCAGGTAAAGAAGCTGCAGATGGGGTCTTGGTTTCTGCGAATGAAAGTCTGGGGTTCGTGTCCCCTGCGCCATATGATGGGAGTGGAAAGAGACACTATTCGCCCAGAAGATCTGACCTCAAATTCCTTGACGATCAGCTTATTTCTGAAGTAGGGGTTTCTTCTAAAGAAGAACTTGAACTTGCAGCCAGTCGTAGGATGTCTTAGTTCCTTCACCTCCAAATTGGTTACATACCTTAACATATCTGCATCTTGGCCCCTAACCAAGGCAGACAACTGGGGGTGGTTCCTAAAAGCAGTCATCCAGAAGCCTGGGATATTCTGTATGATGTAGTTTCTCCGCTCCAGGTAGTGTTGATGCATCCGCCCAAACTTCTGCTCCAGCTGCCGGAAGGCCCGGTCGGCCTGGGCATTCACAGCGTCCAGTTCCAACTGGATGGCCTCCAAAGGATTCATGCGCAGATCCATATTTAGGGCCCACGGTCCAGCGTCCTTCACCTCTCCTTTGATTCCATCTTCCTCCACCACTTTCATTTCTTCAACTAATGGCACCTCCACTTCTATAGCCGCCTCCACTCCCTCCTCCATCCTTTTCTCCATCACTACTTCAGACACCGCCTCTTCTTTCACCGCTACAGACACGACTGCGCACTTTTCTGCCTCTGCTTCCTCGCCTTTCACTTTCTCCGTCACCTCGGACGCGGAGCCCCAGGTTTCCAGGGTTTCCTCCCCATGTTGGGCGCCAGTTTTCGGGAGGCTGTCGGGAACCAGCTCCGCATCTGTGGCCAGGCCCCCAGTGGAAGGCGGCGCCTCCCGCTGCTGCACCCTGGGCTCTGCGCAACCACGACCCGCGTCGCCTCCGGCCCACACATCAGGTCCACAGCGCGGGGGAGCGCCGGGGACGCCTCCCTCTTCCAACAGCTGGGGCGACCCCCTGCTTCCCTCGCCCGTCTCCGCCATCACCTGCGTCACCTCGGTTTCGCGCAGAGCGTCTGGCACCGTCCGGATCTCCCGGCGCGCGCGGGCCAGGAAGGTCAGGCTGCGGCCTGGAAGGAGGAGTCCTTTCGACCTCGTCCGGGCCGCTCTGGCTAGCGGCAAGCTAGGGTCTTGTTCTCTCAGAGACGCGCTCCCGAGGAAGAGCAACCGCAGGTCTGGGGAACAACTCCGCAGGGGCGAGGCCGGGAGGCGGGGCCAGCAGGGAGGCGCGGGCGCCAACCACGGCCGCGCTCGCGCGCGTCTCCGGGGCGGTGACGTCAGCACCGTAAATCTCACAGGCTCGCGAGAACTGGCTGAGCCGAGCCTGGATCCGCCACCACCTGTTAGACCAAGAGAATTTACTTCCGGAAACTGCCCGCAGCATGCTAGCGGGAGCAATGGTAGAAATCATATCCCTTATGCTACTTGCCGTCTCATACTGGAAACATTTCCTGGTTTTCAGTGTTATAGGCAGGAAGGTAAATGTATTCTGTTCCCTGTACGGGTAGGAGCAAAAATCTATTTCTAACTAAGAGGAATAGCGAGATATTTCTCCTAAGTAGGAGTGACATAAAAGTATCAGCCTCTGACATTACCGAGTTTTACTATTAAAGTTAAACATGTTATTCATTGCTGGTCCTCAGTTTACAGTCTGCATCAAATAATCTGATGCATAATATCAGCAGGAATTAAACCTGGATCAGTTTATCAGCACTAGCTTTGCTCCTCTCTGCAAATAAAAGTGAGATGTATTTTCAGTTCCATAATTTATCAATTAATGCCTTTGGGTCTGTAAGGTAGAAAGTTTGGCTTTAATGAAATATTTATTCATGGCAATCAGCTCATGAGAGTTTCAGATAGTTGTTATTTTTGTTTGTTGACTTGTTACTAAACTCAGTCTCCTTCAGTAGGAAAATCAGTGCCTAAGAAAAGTGTTGGGAGAGAACAGACGTTATTGCTAATACCAGCAACCTGGGAGGAAGCAGACATTTTAATGTCTCAGGTACCACTTTCCAAGGCTTTTGGGAAGCAGCAGAGTATTTATTTGAGGATCAGGTCTGGGACTACATGCAAAAAGCAGTGTTTTCTGGAGTTTGAATCAGGCTGACCACGCAGAAGAGGAGGGAAGGAAAAAGGAAAAAGGCGAGAAAAGGTATTAAACTTCTAGTGTCATAAATGGAGGAGGGAACCAAAATCCTAGGAACAAAGACAACTATGGGAGCTGGAAAGGTTAAAAAAAAAAAAAAAAAAAAAAAAAAAAGAATATTCCCCTTAAAGCTCTCAAAGGAAAACTTTAATTTTATAGTATCTAACCCCCAGAAGTATAAGATATTCAATTTCTGTCATTTTAACCTATTACATTTGTTTTAAAATTCTTACTGTTCAATGTGAAATGCATACAACCTAGGCTAAGTTCAATGGCATCCATGCAGTGGCTCCTGTAGTTTCTGACAACAGTTCCTTCCCATAAGGCTCTTCACAAAAGCTGTCAATTACTACAGCTTGAGTCTCTTTGGATGACAAAATCTGAAACATATTTAAGAAAAATACAGATAAACAAAATTAAAGCCCAAATGTACCACAAAAAGAAATTGGAGAAGATGGAGCTGCAAGAAGACATGGTCATGATTATATTTACCTGTTTCTCTGAAGCCTCCAATGCTACCTTGCAGAAAACATTAAATGAGGTAGAAAATAAGCAGAATAGTTTCTTCTGCTTGCAGCCTTGTAGATGAGAACATGGGTTGTCACTTTGCTCTCCTCCCTGTCAACTAGAAAGCCAGAGGGCTGCTTTATGTGATAACAAAATCCTAATCAGGATAAATTTTTATATATGTATCAAATCTTCTAAAAGCACAGGAAATCCACAGAAATAATTTTATCTTTACAAATAAGTTGCATTTGTGTGGTCACACTATATAGGAAACTTTGGGAAAAATCACAATAGCTGGGTGAGCTTATAAAGCAGAGTCTCAAACCATCGTTTCTAATTCTTTTTCCACTCTTTTCTAGAAAAGCCAAAGTAAATAGATGTATGTGGTTTGTATTTTTCACAGGAAAACAATAGTTTTAGGATTATTGTATCTGGAAATTTTTCTTTATATTTTAGTTCTTAAAGGTTTTGTGTCTTTTTTTCTAGGACATGTCCTCTCTGGGATATTCTTTCCCTAGGCAGATGCTTCTCCTTCTTTAAGACCCACCATAAACCTATCTTACATTAAACTGTGGGAGACATTTGGCATGTACTTAATTTATAAAAGAAGAAACAAATTTTATAAAAGAAGGAACAATAACACCAAGAGGTTAACTAACTTACTTAAAATCTTGCATATAGTGACTGTTAAATTCTTTCTCCCTTTGAGTTAAAACCTTCCTTCACCCCGCAGAATCCTACAATTCTGTGAGCTATCCCATGCAGTTTAGCGCTTAAGTATACCCTTTTTTGTAGTGACTCTTGTGGTTTATAAATATCAGCCTCATCATCCCAACATTCTAATATTACCTGTGGGCTGGAAGCACAGTTACTGCTGCTTTTCCCTTTATCACCTTAGCATAGGTTTTGGCTTTGAATGAATTCTTAATGTTTGTTGATTTTGATGAAAGAAAAACTTTGAGTCATCTTATGAAAACTACTCGTGTATATTTTATTTGAAAGATGAAACTGTTTTGGCTAGGTTTCCTAATTAACTTTATTCTTTTGAATGTAGAATATATTGTTATGACACAAATATTTTTTCTTTTTTATTGCATGCTTGTAGTATCTAATGCTTACAGTTACTGTGGATACTGTGTTCATGTGTAGACTATTCTTTATTTCCCTGCCCACCCATCTCTCCCAGCTTTACATTTGCAAAAGCTGTAGCTCCATTTTTTTCCTCATTTCTGTTTTTTGTATCCCTTTTCCCTTTCTTTCCTTCCTCCTCTCTCCATTTCTTGTATCCTTTCAAATTTGAAAAACATCTCCTGTCTTACTTTTATGATTGCTGAAATAAAATGCCCAACACACAAAGTTAAATAAAGGAAAAAAGTTTATTTTCTTAGTTTGTAGAAATTTCACTCCGTTCCAAGGCCAGCTGCAAGGCAGGGTGGCAAGACAGAGGGACATTATGGAGAAGAAACAATTCATGGCAGGCAGAAGACAAGAAGACCAAAGTCACCCTACAACCAAAGTACAAGCAGTATTCTCCCACACTATTGGGACTCCTTTTGCCCTTCATGTTTTTATCTGAGCTACTCACTTAGGCTGCATAGCACTAACCCAGGATGAGACACCCTCAATCCTACTTAGAACTATGCCAAACTAATCAGTGGACTAATTTACTAATCCACACCCTGAATCCCACTGCCACACACTCCAGATCCAGCCACCTGAAAAAAAGCCCACCCTATGAATGCATGAAGCTTTCAGGGGGACATCTAGGAACAAGCCATGGCCTCTTTCAACTTCACATTATATATTACAGTCTTTCTTTACATATTGGGTTACTCATATAATAGAAATCATATGATATTTAAAGTTGTATCAGGGCTGGCAAGATAGTTCAGTGGACTAAGTGCCTCCTTGAGCAAGTGCAAGGCAGGGTTCCATTCCCTGCACCACATGCTGCGCCAGCCTCGCCCTTGGGGCACACTGAGCCCCAGGCTTGGGGCTTATGTCTATAATCCCAGCGCTAGGGAAGGCTGAAAACAGAAGGATCACTACGAGTCTGAGCTGCATATTGAGACCTTGTACCAAGTACATTAAAAATGTTGTATCTCTGATTTATCTGACTTAACATTATTGTCTCAAAGTACACCAACTTCCCCCAAATGCCTCAAGTTTATCTTTCTTTATGACATTGTAATGCTCCACTTTGTATAAATACCACATTTTCTTTATCTGTTCATCCGTTGATGGACATATAGGTTGCTTCCAAGATAGAGTTATTATAAATAGTGCAACTGTAAATAGAAGTATGTATCACTCTAATATGATGACCTAACTCTTCAGGGAAAATACCTTGAAGGGGGCTAGATAGGTTCAATGGAATTTGTATTTTTAGTTTTTTGAGAAATCTCATTAATTTGCATAGTGGTTTTACATTCCCACCTACTTGTTCCCTGCTTGCCTCACCAGTATTTGTTATTATTTGATTTCTTGATGATTGCCATTTTTTTTCTCAAGTAAGATGGTAATTAAGTGATGGAGATTACTAGGAAGTGGCTCTGAGCAGGATTTAGTACTAATAACTGGCTTTTCATGTTTACTTGCAAGTTTGCCCAAGAGCCACGGCACCAAAATCATAGTAAGTGAACCCTCTGGTCTCTGCTGAGGCCTGTATTGACCTGTGAAGTTGGGATTCCTAGTAGGACAAGATGAAGCCACAGCTGAGGACGTTTGGCTCCAAGCACAATTAACCAGGAGTTAGTATTTCAATCTTTCATCCATTTTGACTTTCGGTTTAGTTTTAATCTTCACTATGTTGGAAAGCCAGTTTTTCCAGCACCATTTAATAAAGAAGCTATATTTCTTCCAGTAAATATAGTGGCCCCTTTATCAAAGATAAGGTGGCTGAAGTGTGTTTGTAGTTGTTTGCATTTTCTAATCTATTTTATTGATACTCAAGTCTGTATTCTTTGCCAGTACCATGCTGATTTTATCATGATATCTTTGTAATTTAATTTGAAGTCAAGGATTGTGATGCCTTCTGCCTTGCCTTTGTTACTGAGGATTGCTTTTGCTATTCAAGGTTTCTTCTGGTTCCACATGAATTTTTGGGATATATTCTCTAGATTTGTGAGGTATACTAATGGTATTTTAATCAGGATTGTATTGAATCTGCATAATAATTTTTGGAGTATGACCATTTTTACAATCTTGGTTCTTCTTATCCAGTACCAAGAAATTCCTTTCCACTTTCTCAAACCCTCTTTGTTCTCTTTCTTCAGAGTAAATTTTAGTGCACATATTTTTTCATTTTATGTATTTGGTGCAGGTTCTCACTGTGCAGCTTGGATTTTTAGCCTCCCCAACTCTGGGATTGCAGGTGTGCACCACCATACCCAGACTCATTTACTCTGGGGATAGGGCTGAGAATAAAACCCTGGTCCCTGCATTTGCCAAAGCAGGCACTTAGCCTGCTGAGCTATGTTACCAGCCCTTTAGTGATAGATCTTTTACTTCCTTTGTTATATTGAGTCCTAAGTACTTCATGTTTTTGGATGTTATTGTGAAAAGCATAGTGTCCCTAATTTCTGTCTTGGTATGTTTGTTGTTTGTGTACAGAGATGCTATTGATTTTTGAGTGTTGACTTTGTATCCTGCTGTGCTACTGAATTCACTTATTAATTCTATAAGTCTTTTGGTGGAGTTTTCTATGGAGAGTATCATGCCATCTGCAGGAATTATGAAGTTTTTAATCAATTTATTTATTTTAATTAATTATTTTAATTAATTATTCAATTTGTTTATTTGGTGCAGGGTCTCATTATGCAGCTCAAACTCATAGTAATCCTCCTGTCTCAGTCTCCTCAGCATTGGGATCACAGGCATGCACCACCATGCCCAGTTTTGGTGACTAGTGTGCCTGGGGTTCCAGAGCTGGCACAGCATGTGGGATGGGAGATGGAACCTGGGTCCTTGTGCTTGCCAGGCAGGTGCTTAGGCTGCTGAGCTCTCTTCCCTGTGAGGGGTTGAGAGTTTTTTAAGGCTTTTTTTTTTTTTTTTTTGGCTTCATTTTGTAATGTTTCTACTTTTTATTTGTTTTCTTGCTTGTTTTCTGTGTTGAGGCTTTCAGATTGATTACAATGGGTAACTTTGTTTCTGGTATGAAGACCTTTTTAGAGCATGTCTACTTTTCCAAGTTGTCTTCCAGAAGTAAGTGACTATTGATCTTTGCCTCTGTCCCCAAATCCAATCGCTTACATGTATTTGGGATTGCAGCTTATTTGGCCTACTACCCAGTTCTTCAAGAATAAGCAGCAAGGCAAATTACATATTGGCAGAAAACAAGTTGACATCAATAGCCATATTAACTGAGCTAAAGAGGTAAAATAAAAATAGTGTCAAATACAAACTAGATGCTGGCATACCCTAAGAATTGAAATGTACCACCCTCAGGCATAGAAAATAGATCTGCAATTATAGTGTAAATACTAAGATCAACTGAATATTGATCTCCAGTAATTATCTACTTAAATAAAAGTTTTATCTCTATGAACAACAGAGCAGTTCTTAACCATAGTAAGATACATTATCTATAGATTTTTTAAAACTTAAGGGGTATGCTTGTAAGCATGGAGATAGTGGGAATTGGGAACCTAAATTAAAGAATAAAAAGAAATTAGTAGTATTACTAATAGATTAGATAAAAGTAACAGAAATCAACAAGGAGCAAAATAAAAAATAGAGACTAAACTAAAGGAAAAAAAACAAAAAATAATGAAGTAAAAAATTAAGAGGAGGAAAGAGAATAAAGAGGACCCAATAAAACAAATGACAAAAAATATTTTTTACAAAAAGAGGAAAAGAAACATTGGATATGTGAATTCAAAATCTACCTAAAGAATCAATAGAGAGAAAAAAAATTTTAGTCAGAACAAAGAAAGATATATGGTTTACTGACAGGTTAGGCAGTCTTTGGAGTCCAGCAAGTCACAGACCTCCCCACCCAGCTTAGCAGCCCATGAGTATGTGAAGTGACTCCTCTGCTTACAAGGTGCTCTGTCTATAACCCCAGTTTGTTGCAGCTGTGCAAGCCAAGACTTGTCTCCATTCATAATGGGGAGCAGGAAGCACTCAAACCACCGGCTTCCTCAGGATATAGACACCAGGCAGGTGATCAAGAATTCTTTTGTTTTGTTTGTATTATGTAGATTTTTTGGCATCAGGGATTGAATTCAGTACCTTACTCTTGCCAGGCAGGTGAGTATGCCACTGAGCCTCTCCTCAGCCCTCAAGCATTTTTTTTAGACTCAGTACCACCACCTTCAGATCTAGCCCATCTGAAAGCCAATCCTGCTCAGCCTGGCCCTCCACTACAAAATTCAGGTACTGTGTCTATTTCTTGGCCTTAGCCTGAACTTCTCAGGGGATGTGGAAATGTAGGGAAAACTGGAAGACAGGAAGGGAAAGCAAAGGTCCCCATTGAGGTTCCTGACAAATCTTGACTATAAAGCCTGGCAAGCGCAAGGGCCTGAGTTCAATCCCCGGTTCTGCAAAAAAATCAAAAACAACAACAATAAAAAAAAAGTTAAAAATCTTTGTTAGAACAATTAAGAGAAGCAGTGAGAACAAATACACAGCTTGGCCCACTCTGTGCCAAGGCTCATGATTTGCTCCTCTCCACTCCAGTTAAGTACAAAGGAGACAAAGGGGAGGATTATATTATAGAAAACTCACTTATAAGATAAACGCTCCCACATATATCCTCAACACATTACTGCTCTAAAATTCTCATGTATCTTTTCTTTACTAAGTGCTTGTAAGGCCTATCATCAGTTTTAGAGATAGTACCTTTGACAGGACAAAGAGAGCCAAATGAATATACCCAAGAATTTGAACATAGGGAATGGAGATGGTCCATGGGGAAATCAGGGGTCTAAGAGCCTGAAACAGCCAATCAAATTTTAACAAATTTCACAGGGGAGAGTCTGCTTTTTACAAATAAAAAAGTATAATAAAAGGGGTTAAGAACAAAATCTGTAAGCAATAGCTCCAGGCATGCTACTTTATTCCAAAAAATAACTATCTCATTTGTCTACTCTTTATAATACAGTGATTTGATTCTCCTTTTAAAGATATAATTGTTTACTTATATAAATTGACAGTTCTTGAATAAATGAAACTTACCCTCACAAGATCTAACAGGGAGGATATTTGTCTAACCGCAGTCCTCTTCCATTCTGTCTGCTATGGCTATTTCTCACTCAGTCATTTTGGTAGCCCTGGAATGAAGCTTCAGGGTAGGTGTTCTGTGACTCAGTCCCTCATGATCAGCCCCTGCCCCAAATGGCACCTGTTTAGCAGTACAATGGATGCTGTACTAGATTTCTTCTTTAATTTTATCCCACTATGAAGAAGTCACTTTCTGAGTAAAGCCCCATACTGATTTTATTTTATTTCATTTTTTGTTTTGTTTTGTTTTAGTTTGTACCAGCTGTGGAATGTGCTTGCAGCTAGAACTGTTGACTTATCCATTGCTTTTCACTGAAACAACTACCTCTTCTAGGCAGCCTTACCTCTTTTCTGGAATGGTGGCAGTCACCAGGATTCTCTGTGTTGAGGAGATCCAAAATGTAGAGACTGCTAGGTCTCTACATTACTGCTAGTAATCCTTGGCCCTCAGCTTTTAGGCATGGAGCTTGCACTGGCTCCTATACAACCTTTTAATGACTTAAGAGGATTCTGGATGACCTATGGGGTCTTGGTGAATCTAGCCCACACCTACCACCTTCACAGAAGCTTTGTTGAGCATCAGACCACCATTTCCACTAGCATTGAGAACGTTGGTGAGTCCTACCCTGCTCTCCACTGTATGAGGAACCTTACTGACCCACATACCACCACTCTTCCACCACTGCTAAGGTGCTTGTTAGGAGCTTCAAAAATACTAAAATGTAAGTGCAGAAGAAATCTCAATTCTCTAGCCCACCCAGAAGAGAAAGCCATACAAGAACTTGGAAGTCACACACATGAACTGGAGTGTAAGTCACACACTTAACTGGAGTGGGGCCAGGGATTGAACTCAGGCCCTTGTGCTTGCCAGGCAGGCACTTACTCAATCAAGCTTTCTCCTTGGCCCCTGAAATTTCTGAAACTATAGCAATGGAAGTAAAGAAACAAGTCTATCAGACAATAGAAGAAACAATCTCTCAGGTCAAAACTTGTGAAAGAATTGTAACAAAAATTTTGAAAGAGGCCGGGCGTGGTGGCGCATGCCTGTAATCCCAGCACTTGGGAGGCTGAGGCAGAAGGATTGTTGAGAGTTCAAGACCAGCCTGAGCTACAAAGTAAGCTTAAGGCCAGCCTGAACTGCATAGTGAGACCCTGTCTCAAAAAGACAAAAAATAAAACTAAAAAATAAAAAAAAAAATTTTGAAAGAATTGCTCAATACAGCTAAAGAAGACACAGATTAAAAAAAAGAGGAGAATTAAAAAATGATGGAAACACTGAATGAACAATAAAAGAATAAGAATGCATGAAACAATATCCAGAAAATTAAAAATTTCAATGAAGGCTGGCAAAACCACTTGAACAAAACTGAAGATAGTCTTTAAGACCTCAAAGATATCTGTGCAAGCCGAGCGTGGTGGCGCAGGCCTGTAATCCCAGCACTCGGGAGGCTGAGGCAGGAGGATTGTTGTGAGTTCGAGACCAGCCTGAGCTACAAAGTGAGCTTAAGGCTAGCCTGAACTGCATAGTGAGACCCTGTCTCAAAAAAAAAAAAAAAAAAAAAAAAAGATATCTGTGCAGCTAATGAACATGAAAGGAAAGATCTCTTTTAAAACTAACAAGAAATCAGGAAAAAATACAGCAGCTACAAGATGAAAGAAAGAAAAATAATATAAGAATAATAGATATCAATGCAAAAGTAGAAGACAGCACAAATGACATAAAAAGACTGTTTGCTGAAGTAGTAGCAGAAAATTTTCCAAACATGATAAAAAAAAATCCAACATACCATTAACTGAGGCATGCAGAATTCCAATTGGCCATAAACAGAATAAATCTTTACCTAGATACATAATAATCAAGATCCCAGAAATTCAGCAAAATAATAGGATATAAAAAGCTGTTAGAAGAAGCAGATTACCTACAATGGAAAGCTCATTAGAATCACAGCAAATTTCTTTACATAAACTATCAAATCAAGAAGACCTTGAAGTATGTTATGTTCTGGAAGAAAACAACTTCCAACTCAGATAGATGTACCCTGCAGAACTGTCTACCTAATTCCGTGGTGAGATAAGATCATTCCATCACAAATAACTGAAATAAGCGATGACAACCAAACCAATCCTAAAAAGAGTACTGACAGATATTCTAGAAAGTGACAGAAACAACCACAGCTTCAAGAGCAATACAAAGGAGTCACCAAACATAGTAAATAATTAAAAAGAGGCAAACTATGGAACCTATAGCAGGAAAATATCATGGCAAAGATAAGCCAATACATATAAGTTATAACTATCAATGTAAATAACCTCAATTCATGAATCAAAAACAAAACAAAACAGACTGGTAGAGTGGATTAAGAAAAAAACCTAAACAATATTCTGCTTACAAGAAACACATTTAACTCAAAAAAAATTCATGGACTGAAAGTCAAATGATAGAAAATAATTCTCCATGCCACAGCAAACTAGAAAAAAGCATGGGTATCTATTCTTATTGCTAACAATATTAACTTAAAAAAAAAAACTTCCAAAGAGATAAAGGTCACTACATGTTGTTAAGGGAAACTGCAAGAAGACGAGATAACAATTATAAATATATATGCAACCAATGTAGGAGCACCCACCTACATAAGACAAATTTTAACAGATATGAAAAATCAAATGAGCAGTAATACAATTGTAATAGGGGATTTTAACATGCCACTGTCACACAGACATAGATTAACTAGGCAAAATATCAGCAAAGAACATAAATAAACCAAATTTGTGAAGAAATTGATTTAATAGATCTTTCCAGAGTGTTTTACCCACCAACAACACAATACACATTCTTCTCAGGTACACATAGGATGATCTCTAAAATAGACCATGTACTAGTACACAAAGCATGCAGTAAATGCAAAGGAATTGAAATTATCCCATGCATGCTCTCTGACCATAGTGCAATGAAACATGGAAATTAAATAGCACCCTCCTAAATAACCAGTGGATCATAGATGAAATTAAAGAAGAAATTAAAATATATTTACAATCAAATGAAAATACAAGTACAACTAACTGGAGCCTGTGGGATACAAAAAAACTGACGTAAAAGGAAAATTTATACCAGAAAATTCACACATTAGGAAAACAGAACAAACTGCATAAACAATCTGCATCTCTCGTTCCTAGAAAAAGAAGAGCAAGTTAAGCCCAAAGATCAAGTAGGCAAGAAATTAAAAAGATTAGAACAGAAATGATCACAATTGAGACAAAGAAAACAATACAAATAATAAATGAATCAGAATTGGTCTTTTGAAAGATACATATGAAATGCCAAAAATTAGTCAAGAAGATATAGAGGGGCTAGGGAGATAGCTCAGAAGCATGAGTGCCTGCCTGGCAAGCACAAGGTCCTGAGTTCAAATTCTAGTACCACATGATGTGCTGACCCTGGAACCATGGGTGCACAATACCAATCCCAGAACCAGGGGTGGTGGTGCACACCTGTAACCCCAGCACAAAGGGAAGCTGAAACAGGAGGATCACTACAATTGTGAAAAACATAGCAAGACCCTGTGTCACAACAAAGAAAAGAAAAATATATACAAACTGTAAATAGTGCAGTAACAGGAATGAAATTGAAAATGCAATAAAAAAAATCTATTAACAAAAAAAAAATCCCAGGTCCCAATGGATTCACAGCTGAGTTCTACAAGACATGTAAATGAGATTCAATGCCAACTGTTCATAAACTCTTTAATGAAACTGAAAGGGAAACATTTCTCAAACTCTTTGCTGGAGACAAGTATTACTCTGATACCAAAACCAGAAAAAGATCCAACTGAAAGAGAGAACTACCAACCAATCTCTGTAATGAATATAGATACAAAAATCCTCAATAAAATACAGGCACACAGAAGCAGCAAATCTTCAAGAAGACTAAAGATAATTCATCCCAGGAATGCAGAGATGATTCAATATGCTCAAATCCATAAGTGTAATACACAACATCAATAGAGCCAAGAACACAAATCACATATCATCTTAATAGATGCAAAAAACTTTTGACAAATTCCATTAGTCATTCATTTTAAAAACCCTCCAGAAAATAGGAATAGATAGTCTATATCTCAACCTGGTAAAAGCCATCTATTGAGAAACCAACAGCCAAAATAATACTAAGTGGGCAAAAACTAAAAACCTTCACTTTAGAATCAGGAACAATACAGGGTTGTCCACTGTCTCCACTCCTTTTCAATATACTTCTGGAAACCTTAGGAATAAAGGAATAACAAATGAAAAAGAAGTGAAATTATCATTATTTTCAGAGGACATGATAATCAACATAGAAGACCATAAAATATGTTGCACTGTGAAAGGCTCAAGTCAACAAATTCTGACATTGCCAGTCCTATTATGGACTGCTGGACAATACTGGATTATTTTGTTGAATTTACGCACCTACAGTGTTTAAATGGCAATGGAATACCCATCTCTAACAAAACTAAACAAAAAAGGGGATACAAAAGAAGGACCATTTTGTATCTGTATATACAAAATAGGATAGATATACAGTGACTTTCTCTTAATTCAATGAGAAGAATGATTTGTACTAATCGTATTTGGGCAGGATATCATGCCTGCATCTTGTATTATGAATAACCACTAAGAAGATAACAATATACAGTGTATTAATTATTGAAACTGTCCTATTAATCAGTTTTGGAACTGTCTCATTGCTATTTGTTTCTCAATAGAATTAATGAAAATCAATTAATAAATGAAAAGAAAAAAAAATAACACAAAAACTCCACCAAGAGTCTAGTTCATTTATAATGAAATTCAGTAGCATAGCAGAATACAAAGCCAACACTCAAAAATCAATAGTATTTGTGTATACAAACAACAAACTCACTAAGAAATTAGGAAAACCATGCCTTTGATAGTAACACCCCCCAAAATGAAATGCTTATGAATCATTCTCAAAGGAAGTAAAAGATTTACCCAGTGAAAATTAAAGTGCTATAATAAAAGAGATAGAAGAGGATTTCAGACAATGAAAACATATTTCTTGCTCATGTATAGGAAAAACCAACATTGTGAAAATGGCCATACTCTCAAAATTGTTATACAGACTCAATGCAACACCAATTAAAATACCATTATGATTCCTCATGTAGCTGGAAAAAACATTCCTTAACTTCATCTGGAAATTCTTCTGGAACCAGAAGTAACTCAGAATATGAAAAGCAATCCTGGGAAATAATGGAAAGGCAGGAGTCATCAAATGCCTGAGCTGAAATTATACTGCAAATCTACTGTGATAAAGTCAGCATGGTACTGGCATAAGGACAGACCTGAGGATCAGTAGAACAAATTAGAAGATGTAAACACAACTACAAACACACTCAGCCATCTTATTTTTTTATAAATGGGCCAAATGTGAACAGAAATATAGCATCTTTAATAAATGGTGCTGCAAATACTGGCTTTCCATATACTGAAGGCTAAAATTAGACCCATGTCTATCACCATTCACTAAATTACAGTAAAAAGGGATCAAAAACTTAAAAATTAAAACAGAAACACTAAATCTCCTGGAGGAAAATGTAAGTAGAAATATTAAAGACTTAGGGATTGATAGAGTTCATGAACAAAATCCAAACTGCATGGGAAATACATCAAGGAATCAACAACTAGGATCTCATTTTTTTTTTTTTTTTGAAAAGTTGCTGTACTTCAAAGGAAGACTCCAACAGAGTAAAAAGAAAACCTATGAACTGGGAAAAATTATAGCCCTCTGACAAAGGCCTTCTATGTATAGCATATAAAGAATTAAAAACAACTACATATTTTTACACAGAAATTTAGAAATCTAACCGTATACAGCATTGTAGCAGGACAGTCATATGACTTTTCTTCTTGTCTATTGTTTTCATTTATTACCCTTTTAGTTTAAGCAAACATTTACTTGATAGACAGTAGCAGTACGTGGTATGACATGACAAGCAGTATGTATTTAGAAGACCAGAATGACAGGCATTCTAAGCATGACCCTAGTATTACACATTGCTTTCTTCAGTGAAGTTGGTTAGTCCACAGGTATCAGTATATATAGTTAGTCCGGGTGAGAATCTTACCAATTAACTACTAGTTTCAAAAACCTGCTGAAGATTCTCAGGATCATTGCCTTAACCATCTTTTTTTTTTTTTTTTTTTTTTTTTTTTTTTTTTTTTTTTTTTTTTTTTTTTTTTTGTCTTTTTGAGACAAGGTCTCACTATGCAGTTCAGGCTGGCCTTAAGCTCACTTTGTAGCTCAGACTGGTCTCAAACTCACTACAATCCTCCTGCCTCAGCCTCCCAAGTGCTGGGATTACAGGCCTGTGCCACCACGCCCAGCTGCCTTAACCATCTTGTGCATAAAAAAGTATGGTTTTGCCCCTGTCATATTTCCTAGCTTTTCTCCTTGCCCTCTCTTCATTGTTTCATCCTTAAGTTCTCACTTTCCTTTTAACTGTGTTATACCTTTCTATTTTTATCTCTTCTTTTGAGTTCTTATGCTACAAAGGAACTACAAACTGTGATACAGGGTTTCAGGGTAAATCCTGAGGGGATTTCACTGACTTTTGTCAGACACAAAAGTTACATTTCTTGTTATATAGGTCTTGCTTTATCTCATTCTTACCCATCTAGCAGAAAAGTATAAAAATGAGGTTCCCCCCCCCACAAAAAAATATCCTTAGTAGGGCCAGGAAGATGGCTCAGTAGTAGATTAAGTGCTTGCCTGGCAAGCACAAGGGCCTAAATTCAATCCCTGGTTCCGCCAGAAAAAAAAAAAAAAAAAAAAAAAAGTAAAGCCATATTAATATGCTGAGCTATATAAAAGGCTCAAGTCAACAACTTCTGACATTGCAGTCCTATGGATAGCCCACAACTGCCATGGACTACTCATCTATATTGTATTATTTTGTAGAATTCATGTACCTACAAAATCTAAATGGCAGTGGAATACCCACCTCTGACAAAACTAAACAAAAGGAGGGGTATATAAATGAAGGGCCATTTTGAATCTGTATATACAAAATAGGATAGAAAGAAAGCTACATTCTCTTAATTGAATGAGAAGAAAGATTTGTATTAATAGTGTTTCGACAAGATATCATGTCTGCATCTTGTTCTATGATTAACCACTGTGAAGTCAACAATATGCAATATGCTAATTATTGAAACTGACCGACTAATCAGTTTTGAGACTGTCTCATTGCTATTTGTTTCTCAATGAAATTAGTACAAATAAATAAAATTAAATTTAAAAATAAGGCCTCCCAAGTTCCAAGACCCAATACAAAAATGGACATCTGATATAAATATGCACTTCTCAGAGGAAGAAGTACAAATAGCAAGTAAATACATGAAAAAAAAATGTTCAACATCATTGGTCATTGGAGAAGTGCAAATTTAAACAGTAAGTTTCCATCGCAACCTAGAAAAAATGGCTGTCATCAAGAAGTCAAGCAATAAGACATGCTGGAGGGGCTGTGGGGAAAAAGGAACACTTCTGCGCTGTTGGTGGGAGTACAGACTGCACAACTACTATGATAATCAACATGAAGTTTCCTAAACAAACTAGGATTGGATGTCCCATTCAATGTAGCTATTCCCCTCCTGTGTATTTTTTCAGAGGAACTGAACACATCATACCACAGCAATGTATGTGTAGCCGTGTTTATAGCATCAGAGTTTGTCATAACTAAATCTTGGGAGCAGCGCAAACGCCTATCAACTGAGGAATGGATAAAAAGTTTTGGTATTTTTACATAATGGAATATTATTCAGCTATAAAAAATAACAAATTTGAAGCTTTTATCAGTAAATGGATGCAACTGGAGATCACACTCCTAAGAGAAATGAGACCTGCATGTGCAGCCATTGTGTTGTCTCCTAGTGTGAGAACCTCAAAGAGAAAATAACGTGTACAGTAGATGCTGGGAAAAGGGAGTAAATCTGTTCAAAATGAATAAATTACTGAGTTGAGAAGGTCAGGAGAGGAAAAGGGGGAAGATATATGTATGTAAACAGGATGGTTTGTACAACTGTGCTGTGGATTTCTGCTGGTCTATGCAAAGGAGTGATTAATGCTTAATTTTGTTTTGTCTCCTTTTTGCAACTCCTTGTCCTTTTGCTCTTCTTAATTTTTTGTACATCTATTTCCTTTTTCTTCTTCCAATTTTACATGCATATATGTGGTAATATCAACAACTAATTTGAAGACAACACTATGCATTACAAAAAATACTATGCTTTTCATATTATTTTGTTTCATGAAATTTTATATCATTTGTAGTTTTTCTGTTTTAGTACTATTTTTTACTGTCTTGATTGATTGATTGATTGATTTTTGGTACCAGGGATCGAACTCAGGACCTTGTGCTTGCGAGGCAGGCACTTATGCTACTGAGCTATCTCCCTGGTATTGTACTGTTGTTAAAATTTTTTAAAAATTAAATAAAAGAAAGATGTCTTATAGTTATAACTAATTATATCTTTTACTTATTTTCTGGTTCTTGTATACAACCACTGTTATAAATACTATCTGATGTAGAATATCATTTAATTCTTATAAGAATTCTGTGAAGTAATGGGATTATGACTTTCATTTTCCTCACTATGAAACTGAGGCAAAGAGAGACTTGAGTTATTTTCCCTAAATGTCTTAGAGAATGGTAGACTGATATTTTGAAGCTAGGAAGTTTGACACAAGTATCTGTGCTCTCTGAACAAGATATGAAGTCACTTTCTTAAAACGAAAGCTTAAAATCATCTTCAATGTCAAGTCGACAGACATTCTCTGCCTCATCCCCTTTCTCCTGTCCATAAGCATATTAATATTTGTAGGAAAATATCCAAGGATTTCCATGTAAAAGAAAAGCAGTCTTCCATCAGTCCAAAATATAGTCTTACTCAACCCTATCAGACTAAATGCTACCTTTTTATGACTATATTTGTAAAACTTTACTTTCCTGAAATGAAATTCATGCATAATACAACTCACCTACACACATAAATAATGACAACATTAAGAATGAGAATAAAATAACTTGAGTAGTTTCTTTTTTTTTTTTTTAAAGTATTTTTTTTGTTTTGCTTTTGGCTGGACCAGGGATTGAACTCAGGCCCTTGCACTTTCTAGGGAAGCACTTATTCAACTGAGCCATCTCCCTGGCCCACTTAAGAGTAGTTTCTATATTAGTATATAATGGCATTAACATGCCTACATGAAACAGCACAGTACAATCAAAACCTGGATTAAGAGTAACTTGGTATGCAAGTGTTCTGAAAAATGAACAAACATTTCTAACAAATTTTAATTTGATAAATGAGTGACATCTTGCAGTGTGTCACACCAAATGTCACATGGTCACAACTGATTCTTTCTTACTGCTTTCGTATACAAGTACTTTGGTTCATGTGCAGAACAAATTACTCTTGCAAACCTAGGCTTTACCGGAGTTACAAAGTTATTCCTGTTGTCAAAATCACTACATACGGAAACTAATACAAACATATCTTACTTGTAGTTCCAGTACATTGGTTAAGAAGTTTTCTAAAGTGACAACCCAACCATGTTAAATTTCTGGAAAAGAGCAGGAAATGCTCCCCTCAATTACCACCAAGTGGCATTTCTGCCTTTGTAAGAACTACATTTTGATGCAAAAAGGTTTTTTATGTATGTCATTCCCACTGACTCTCTCTAGAGGGAGCAGCAGGTCTTTGAGAAAAGGATGTGCCTGTCCTATAACTACAGGAAAACTATGGAATGGGGCTTTACTATAAAGAAAATGCTAATTGAATTTGGAATCATAATCATTTATTTACACAAAACTGTGAGTATTACAAAGTAGTTTTCTCAGGCAGGTTTAGATTTCTTAATGGCCTCCAATAAACACTAATCAATAATCAATTCAATAGCTAAGTAACAATCAATTGAATAATAATCAATAACCAAACCAATTCAAAGGGCTAGAGAGATAGCTCAGAAGACTGAGTGCCTGCTTTGGCAAGTGCAGGGTGCAGGGTTTGATCCTGGATCCCCCATGCTGCATTGGCCCTACCCTTGGAGGATACTGAGCCCATGACTGAATCTGAACGTGGTGGTGCATGCCCATAGTCCCAGCACCAGGGAGGCTGAA
Source organism: Ctenomys sociabilis (assembly GCA_004027165.1). Taxonomy (NCBI): domain Eukaryota; kingdom Metazoa; phylum Chordata; class Mammalia; order Rodentia; family Ctenomyidae; genus Ctenomys; species Ctenomys sociabilis. The sequence continues at coordinate 3,793 of PVKA01027790.1, read as the reverse complement.
AACAGGAGTATCACTAAGAGTCCAAGATGCGTAGTAACACTCTCAACCGAATACATAAAAATAAAATTCATAATATATATACTTCATATATATATATATATATATATATATTCCATATATTATATATTTCACATATAGTCCATATATATTATATATTTCATATATATAATCCATATATTATATATATTATATATTATATTATGTCATATATCATATATATTCCAAATTCTGTGCTCCAGCACATAGAACTTACGGATTTAAAATAAATTACACACCTTCTGCCATCTTTCCGTGCCGCCGTAATGGTGTGCACGAATGTCCTGGGCTGATGCTCTCAAGAGCTTCAACAAGGTCGAAAAGAGAGGCAAACGCCAAGTCCTCATTAGGCCGTGCTCCAAAGTCATCATCCGGTTTCTAACTGTGATGATGAAGCATGGTTACATTGGCGAATTTGAAATCATTGATGATCACAGGGCTGGAAAAATGGTTGTGAACCTCACCGGCAGGTTAAACAAGTGTGGCGTGATCAGCCCCAGGTTTGATGTACAGAAAAGCGGAAGAATAACTTGCTCCCATCTCGTCAGTTTGGTTTCATTGTATTGACAACCTCAGTTGGCATCATGGATCATGAAGAAGAGCGATGAAAACACACAGGAGGAAAAATCCTGGGATTCTTTTTCTAAGGATGTAAAACATACCAAAAAAAAAAAAAAAAAAAAAAAAAAAAAAAAAAAAAAAAAAAAAAAAAAAAAAAAAAAAAAAAAAAAACCCTCAGCTCCCGGGAAAAAAAATAATAAAATAAAATAAATTACAAACTTACTTGTCACTAGTCTTCAGAGAGAGGAATGATGCTGCGTGTGTCATTTTCAGGAATTGCTGATTAAAGAAGCTGTGTAACACATTATTTACTTAAATAATCAACAAAATGTATGGTTGATGGGGCCACCCCTTACTGCACTTTTTGTAAGGTAAAGTAGTACAGCAAACCAATTCAAAAGAAAATACTATATGCGAAACAATGAAAATAGATTTTTAAACTCGTGAATCATAGTCATTTGTTGTATTATTAAAATTAACTGTCAAGCCACTTAACAAATATGGCTTTTATATTTGAAAGTATATTCTAAGGTTAGTACATTTCATCTGATGTTTAGATGAACAGCCAAAACCTCTTAAGTGTTGCCCACATGAATTTGTGTTAGTTACCATTCATCAAAATACCCGAACTCATGTATTTCTACAAAAATACCAACCCTTTTTACAATATGAATATAGACCTAAGATCAAGGAATATTTTTAGAACAATCTTTTTCATGATAGAATAAAACATACTTCATGAACCTTTTCAAAATCAAGGTTCAATAAGGTCATTTACTATTTTCTAAATAAAAATTGGTTCAATATGCAAATTTTATGTTGTGACATCTAACTTGTTATTAGGTTGTCATCTTATTGTATTTCTGTCTTGTGGATTTTCTTTGTCTCTAAGTCTATGTTACACCTTTTGGTTTATGAGCAAGTGTTCTGTGCATAGCTGGTATTTTCAGTGTGAATATTGCATTAGGATACAGTAAATACTGTGTTAAATGCTTCTCATGTATTGTTTATTTATCTAAACTCTCCATGACATAGATAGTATTCACCTTATTGTAAAGATTAAGATACCTCTGAGAGATCAAGTGAGTAGCCTTAGGTCACATGAAATGGAGTGTCATTATAAACCCAGTTTGTCTGACTTCAAAGGTCTTCCTACTGTATTGAGTTGCCTTTTTGGGTTTTTTTTTTTTTTTTTTTTTTTTTTTTTTTTTTTTTTTTTTTTTTTTTTTTTTTTTTTTTTTTTTTTTTTTTTTTTTTTTTTTTTTTTTTTTTTTTTTTTTTTTTTTTTTTTTTTTTTTTTTTTTTTTTTTTTTTTTTTTTTTTTTTTTTTTTTTTTTTTTTTGATTGAAGTACAAATATCAATCAGACAGTTTCAAGACACCTTAATAAGACAGATTCAATAAATTAATACATTGCAAACTGTTTTCATAATGTTTTGGTATTGTACAAGGTATAAACATGATATTAGGCGCGAGCTGGCGGGCTGCGGCGGCCGCCCGGATGGCGGCTTCCGCCCCTCGCGGGTGGTGGTGGTGGCCAAAACTACCCGCTACGAATTCGAGCAGCAGCGGTACCGCTACGCGGAGCTCTCGGAGGAGGACCCGAAGCAGCTGGTGGGTCCCGGCGCCCCCGCCGTGCGCCCCGGCCGGTCACTGTCCTCAGCCCTGCGCCCCGGCCGCGCCTTAGGCCCCTCGCCGCCCCCCATCCCATGGCTTTCTTGCATTAAAAGGCTCAAGCTACAGTGGATTACTTGAACGACATCATATTCACACCAAAAATGTACAGCATATTGTTGATAGCTTACGGAATGAGGGGATTGAGGTTCGTCTGGTAAAGAGGAGAGAATATGATGAAGAGACTGTGCGATGGGCGGATGCTGTCATAGCAGCGGGAGGTGATGGTACAATGCTTCTAGCAGCAAGTAAAGTCTTAGACAGACTTAAGCCAGTTATAGGGGTAAACACTGATCCAGAACGCTCTGAAGGTCACTTATGTCTGCCTGTTCGATATACACATTCCTTCCCAGAAGCCTTACAGAAGTTCTGTCGTGGTGAATTCAGGTGGTTATGGAGGCAGTGCATCAGGTTATATCTTGAGGGGACTGGCATCAACCCTGTTCCTGTGGACCTTCATGAACAGCAGCTAAGTTTGAATCAGCACAGCAGAGCCTTCAACATTGAGAGAGTTGGTGATGAAAGGTCTGAGGCTTCAGGACCCCAGCTTTTGCCAGTGAGAGCACTAAATGAAGTCTTCATTGGGGAGAGTCTATCATCCAGGGCATCCTACTATGAGATCTCAGTAGATGATGGCCCATGGGAAAAACAGAAGAGTTCTGGGCTCAATTTGTGTACAGGGACAGGATCAAAGGCCTGGTCTTTCAATATTAACAGGGTTGCAACTCAGGCTGTGGAAGTTGTTTTAAATATTGCAAAACGACAAGGAAATTTTAATCTTCCACTGAACAAAGAATTGGTAGAAAAAGTAACAAATGAATATAATGAATCACTGCTGTACAGTCCAGAAGAACCAAAAATACTTTTCAGTATCCGAGAACCAATAGCAAACAGAGTTTTCTCCAGCAGCCGCCAGCGTTGTTTCTCCTCCAAGGTTTGTGTTCGTTCTCGTTGTTGGGACGCCTGCATGGTTGTGGATGGAGGAACTTCTTTTGAGTTTAATGATGGGGCTATTGCTTCAATGATGATTAATAAAGAAGATGAGCTTCGAACTGTGCTTCTAGAACAGTAAAGGATTTCCTCAGAGGACAAGTTTCAATTACTGAAAAAATATTTTTATTGCAGAAACAGATTACCAGCCATAAAGCTGCTGCTTCATCTTTTTTTTTTTTTTTTTTGCCATTATTGAGACTAGTTGACTTGGGCTCAAAGGTGACAGAGAAAATGAAATCGATACTATTCTTCTGTTGTATTCTCATAGAGAAAACATGGTGATGGTAGGAAGAAGTAGACAGACTAAATGGATTAGAATTGATACTAGTGATTTTTTTTTTTAATTTACAATTGGTAACCAAAAATGTTGTCTTTTTAAATTTAGAAGCAGGTTTAAATAAAGGATTAAATGTTTAGGATTTGCAATATTAACTGTACAGGTGGTTTTTCCCTTCCCTTTCTTTCCTTGTGCAGTTGGTCACATTATCATTTCAGTGCTTCTTTTCATAGTAGTACCTAAAAGTAAAATT
>PVKA01027789.1:12273-30256 GCA_004027165.1 Ctenomys sociabilis | reverse complement strand
TAGGAGTATTTCCAATGAATGAATTATTCTAACAAATGCCTAAATAAGAAATTGCATGTTTGCTTTCTGCAGCCATTCAATTCCCAAACCACATTATTCTAATTTGCTTTTCAATAATCTGTCCCCATAAACTAAGTGTGTGTTTTCATTTAACAAAAACCTGAAGCGGGAAAGAAAGCTGAATTCCAGAGGTGGACAATTACTTTGACAGTGTTTGGATGAGTGTGTCACTAAACCCAAATGAGAAACTGCAACCATTAAATGTCAGGAAAAGCAAAACCTAATTGAATTTCCACGGTCTAATAAAAGATCATCTTAGCACAGAAGCAAATTCATTTCCGTTCTGAGACAAGAAAAAGAGATAATGTACTTGTTTCTATAAAAAGGAAGAACTCTTGAGTGCGGGATTTGTGAGTAATGCAGGAGGCACAGCCAATGTTTGCCTGGCTCCTCCTGGCTCAGGTAGGCCTTGCCCAGTAGCACAAAGCAACCAGAAAGAATAAAGAAGCTGATTCCTTAATTCTCTATGCTTCTGAGCTATTAAGCTTTTTCTCTTCCTAGGGAAACTGAAAGTTGGAAACGATTTTCATATTAGCATATTTCTGAGCAAATAAAGTACACAGCAATTTAAAACAAGGTGCCAACAGCAGCCCCATTTTTAGTTTTATTTTTTTGGGGTACCAAGAATCAGACTTGGAACTTGGTGCGTGCCAGGCAGACGCCGCTGACCTACATACACCCGTCCCTGCAACCCCATATTTAACGAGCAGGAATCCATTTCTTTCCAACCAGTGTGACTACATCAGGCTCCATCTTTAAAGGCCTTCGTAATTCTAGGACTTTAATAACAGCTGATCCTCAACACCTTAACTTTGATATCATAAGGAACGCAGATCCTGGCCATCCATTCATGAAATCACAGGATGGAAGTACCTTAGCATAGAAATAAATAAATCACCTTCTCCTGGTCCTAGAAAAAGTTGCTTTAAAATGGTTAAAAATCAAACATTTGCTCAAAACCTAAGAAATCTTAAGCCTGCCATGAGGCCAACCTTAAGAAAAACAAAAGATAAAAAGAAATCTCCTGTATTGTATTCCTTGTTTTTCAAAAGAACTTTCTTTTCTGTTTCTTACAGCCCTTCTATTCAAAGCACCGGGAAAACAGTGACTATGGCTGAAATGGCCGAGGACAGCGAGCGAGACACTACAGACCATGACTGAAGGGACTGAAGCTGCCAGGAAGGGCAAGTCCTGCGGACCTCGGAGCAGCCACGCCCACACTCTCCTCGGCTACCTGCGATGGCCTAACTTCACTATCACAGCTTTGATTTTTGCTTTAAGTACACATAGAGAAAGGCTGAGAATTTTAATAGCATTCCTTAAAAATCCAAACACTTTTGATCCACAGTAAAGATAAAATAGAATATTTATCATTGTGTTTTATTTCACAGTGACCACTTATAAAATAAAGACAATAGTCCAACTGAGAAGCAATCCTACATACAGGTTTCTTAGGCAATCTGAACATCATACATTACAACTGTGGGTACTCAGATGACATTTTATTACGTCACACATCTCATGACATTAAAGACAAAAATGTTCAAAATCAGAGCTGCAGAAAATGTATTAACTTGGAACTCTTGCTGTATTCATTTTCATATTTTAGGAGAAAAAACCCCTCCATTTACTCCTTCAACATCAGTATCTTTGCTAAGAAAGTAATGAACGCTGGCATAGTCTTTACCACATGCAAAACACTGCTCTAAACACCGTGATTTCCCCGGGAGGTCTGTACCATGGCTTCTTCCACTTCACAGATGAGGTCCGAGGCAAAAGGAGAGGCCAACTCACTCAAGGACACACGAGAGGCAAGTGGCAGACCAGGACCGCATCCCTCTTGGCTGTCTGCGGTCCTTCTGGTTTTCCAGTGCGTCACCTTCAGGGCTGCGAGTGCCCCGAGGCCGCTTCTGAGTGGAGCATGCCACTGCCCCAGCCAGCTGAACCCCGATTACAGCGTCCACCAGCGCCACAAGCTACACAGCGACGATGAGTGGCAGCAGCAGAGAGCAAGGCTTCAGGGCGAGACGCACAACAGCTGTGTCTGCTACAGAAGGTGTTTTGAGGTCCAAAGTATACATACCGATGACCAGCCAAAAAGGCAAACCTGTACACAGCACCCCCAAAGCAGAAACGAAAGGACTATACAAACCATTGAGGCAAAATAGTCAGAAAAAACAACAACAACAACAACAAAACTTAAAAGAGGAGACATTTTTTTTTTTTTGTCTTTTTGAGACAGGGTCTCACTATGAAGTTCAGGCTGGCCTTAAGCTCACTTTGTAGCTCAGGCTGGTCTTGAACTCACAACAATCCTCCTGCCTCAGCCTCCCGAGTGCTGGGATTACAGGCCTGCGCCACCACGCCCGGCTAAAAGAGGAGAGACATTAATCGGAACTTTTGAAAAACATTGAGTGGATCTTGGTTACAACAAAATAAATTGAGTAATGTTTCTATACACATATATCTTAAAAGAGACATAATAAGGTTTATGTGAAAAGCGAAAATGCTGCTATAAGACACAAAAGATTTTTTAAAAATAAAAATATCCAGGCAAATGCCAGATGCCTGTGCTTTTTCATAGAACTCAGAAGCAGAGTGACTTGGTGCCTGTAAGGGGCTGGAGAGGGAGGGACAGCGAGATGTGGCCAAAGAACAGACTGTAGCTGTAGGCTGAGTGCATCCTGGGAACCTAGTGTACAGCAAACCACAGTGACGATGGCTGGTGATACCGAGGACGCCTGAAATCTGCAAAGAGGAGATTTTCATTTCTTTCTTTCTTTTTTTTTTTTTGCTAGTGGAAATTGAACTCAGGACCTTGCACTTGCCAGGCAGGCATTTGTGCCACTGAGGTATAACCTTAACCCCAGCGAAGAGTAGATTTTAAGTGTTCTGCTCACTAAAAAGGAAGGAAAAAAAGACACAAAGTGATGGATGTGTTAACTATATCATTCCACAATATAACCAGATACAAATTGTCATGCTGTACACTACCAACATGCATAATTTTTACCAGGCAAGTTTATTTTTACCTCAAGAAACTTAGCTTGAAGGAAAAACATGCAGGCTGGCTAAGTGTCTGTCATCCACTTTTAGATGAATACATAAATGGGACAATTTTCATCGAAATCCCAGCATGAACTTGGCTTTGTTTTAGTACTCAATACATAATTCTACAGTTTAATTAATTGGAAGAAGAATGCATGAGAATATTTTCAGTAGGCGGGTAGCCTGGCAGGGACTGAATCTACCTCTGTCAGAAGGGACAGAGGCTGACACACACCTCAGAGCGAGTCCAGGAAACAAGGGCATTCTCACCAGTGTTCACAGAGAAATGCAACTTCAGTGGATGACTCCGGTATTACTTATGCCGTATCTTCTACCTTTTCAGTAGAAGAGGCAAGAGAAGAGCTGTTCTATAATTTTAGTATACCAACAGGAAGCGACTGCACATTAAGAGATCCACAATATTAAGAAACGGAGGACATGCACAGATGTGTGGACTCCATTTGCACACGCACCCACTCACTCGCTGCCCAGCTTGAATGTAAATATGAGAAGGCTCTGATCCAGAAATCAGTCTCCCTGGAGATTATGTTACCACGGGTTGAATGGGGACCCAGAAAAAGGGACCCATACTAATAATCATTTCTGCAATTTCTAAGTAGTAAGACCAGATTTCATATCTCAAAGAGACAGTCCCTGATTTATAAAAAACAACTATTAATAGTTATCACTGATGGGAACATTGGGAAATGGTAGTGAGCAAGATCTTTTAAAGCTACATATCACTCATTTTATAATTTAGGATACAAGATACAAAGTAACACACTGTTATTCTCAACAATTTAATATGAGACAGGGATATTAAATCCTGGGCCCCCAAGTATCAGCTACTACGTACCTCTAGTATCTTTTTTTTGTATTTTAGGGAAGGGTCTATAGGGTGTTCAGACTCTCACTACTAGATCAGACTCATAGTGACCTGCCTGTTTATAGCCTCCTAAAAGCTGGGATTACAGAAGTGTACCACCACGCCCAGTCTCAATTGCTGTCTTAGTGCACCCTGGGGGTGGGGCTGGCACAGCAGGCCTGGGAATAGAACCTCCGTCCCTTGCTTGCAGGTGCTTTAATTCGCTGAGCTATTTAGCTGGCCCTTTAGTACCTTTCACAGCTGTCTATACAAACATAAAAGCATACCAAGTCAATGGATAAGCCTCTATAATTCTTTAGTATTTATATATACTATAGACTGGCTTAACAGATTAACAAATTAAAAGTGAATCAAATAAAAAAATAAAATTATCTTGAGAGTTTGCTTCCCAAAACAGTAACCATTCATTGCATTAATAAAGTGAAGCAAAACAAAACCATTCACCACCAGCAGCGGTTTACATGAGACCTGTTCTTCTTTTTTGGGCATGGGGGTAGGGATGCTGGGATTCAACCCAGGACTTTGGGCAGGCTCAGTGTGCACACAACCCCTGAAACATGCCCTTAGCCCCTACTTTTTTTTTGTTTTCTTCAATGTATTTGGTATGGGATCTCACTAAGCAGCTCAGACTCACAGTGGTCCTCCTGTTTTAGGCTCCCCCAGCACTGGGATGGATTACAGGTGTGCACTACCATGCCTGGTCTCAGTGGCTAGCACAGTGCTCCTGGGGGTGAGGTTTGCAGTGGCATGCAGAACCTATGATTGAACCTGGACCTTGAGCTTGTCTAAGCACACACTTAAGTCCATTGAGCTGTATCACCACCCCACTAAATTCATTTTTTCTTCATAAAATTATGCTGTAGCACAAGTTTAAGTTCATTTTCTTAAAGATCCCTTTACAAAATCTTATGCTCTGTAAAGGACAGCTAGAGATGCCTACAGAAATCCAGTCATTTGAAGAATTCCAAGTAAACTACATTCCAAGCTATTTTTCGGATCTTTATTTGTAAATTAAAGCACCATATTTCCTGTGAAGGGGTTCTCTGGCAAAGAGTTTCCTCCAGTTTATTTTCCACTTGAATGAGGGCATTCACAATAATATCAATATAAAAAGGGCTAAGAATTTGATTTAAAAGAGTAATAAACTATAGTCACTAGGCTACAAGTATAATGCAAGTTAATATTGACAATGGAACATGATTATATTCCCAACTGCTGGGACAGTTTGCATCTTGGGTCTGTTCTTTTTTTTGGGGGGTACTAGGAACATAACTCAGAACCTTGCACTTGCCAGGAAATCACAGTTTCTCTTAGTGACATACCCAGCCCTTGGGTCTGTTCTTTACTCTGTGGCCTTAGATAAGTATTCAGTCTACAGGAACCTGAGTTTCAGCATCTAAAGCTGGGCCACCCTATATTATAGCCAGTAGCCACATTTGCCTATTTGAATTTGCACTAAGTTAAATGTTCAGCTCCTCAGTGGCACCAGTCACATTTTGAGGGTTCAAAGGCCACCTGTGGCTTGTTGCCACCATACCAGACAGGACAACTGATGGTGGTAATGATCACCAGGAAGATGTGATTGACAATAATGAGTAGAAGTAAAGGGTCATACTGAGGATGATCAGGAAAGGCTGCCCTGAGGAGCTGACAGGCAAGCTGAGATGTGAACAGGATACAACTAGCATACAAGGTCTGCCAAGAGCATCTAAGGCACAGTCGACCAACTGTGAGGCAAAGGCCTCAGGCACAACTGAGCTCTGTTGGTTTAACAAAAAGAGTGAAGCAGAAGAAGGGGACAGGAATACAAGCTCCAAGAAGTGACAGGTGGCAGATCCTCAGGGCCTGATAAGCCATGAAGGAATTTTATACTTGATGCCATGCAAAGCCTCACAGGTCATGAGGAGCCAAGTTCTGTGATCTGATTGTCTTATAAGCATACTCAGGCAGCAAGGGCAGAAGGTGGAAGGTCTGTTAGAAGACTGGTGCTGAGGTCTAGGCCGAGAAAGCGGTGGTGTGGACCCTGGCAGTGGGCAGAGGGGTGCTGCTTTTCTCTTTCCACCTGTCTACACCCTGTTCCTCTCCACCTTCACAGCCAAGCTCCTTGGGACAATCTCCTTCATCTTTTAACTCAACATCCTCACAGAAAAGATGTGTTATGTCCCCATATTCCAATCACCCTAAGGTCCCAGTCACCTTCATCTTCCTAAAACCAACACACACAGTTTTACTCTTATTTGTCTGACCTGCTGTGTGTGCAAGACTGCAGACCACACCTCACCTGCATTCCACGCTCTCCCTTCTCAGCTGCTGGGCATCACTGTCATCTGGTTTCTTCAGGTACTCCCCAGTCTTCCCCAAACTTTTAATCAACTCTCAAACATGATATCCTTGCAGCTAAGATTGTGTGACAACACACACGATCCCTGAGATTGATGACACATCTTGTAACTCTCAAATTAACATCCCTAGTTCAGGACCCACTACCAAGTTTTACACTGAATGTCTATTCAACTGGTCCTCCTCATTGGAACATACCACAAACATTTAAAATGCCGCAATAGATTAAAATGCTGTCATTCCACACTGAGGTTCAAAAGAGACACATACTGAACTCCCTGCCACACAGCTGCCACCTGTCCCCAGACTCTGCCTGGTCCTGCAGACCTTCTTAAGGTCTCCTTGTAGCCCCTCCTCTCAGATCCCGTTCAGGCTCTCTTCGCATTTAGTGACTGCTTGCTTGGATGACTGGAACAGCCTTCTGACCGAGGTATCTGACAAATTCTGATTACGTTATGTGCAGATCTGACCACTTCGTGTCTCTGCATGAAGTCTTTCAGAGGCATCTGGCAACTTTCACACCGCGTCTAGGTGATCTAGCACCTCACCAGTGCTGCAGCCCCCTCTCCCTCCCATCCTCCTCTCCAGCTGTTTAGCTTCCCTTAGCTCTTTAAATATCACACCACATCAGGTTTCCTTCCTGCGCACATGCTGTCATTTTCCCTATTGCTCCCCTTGCTACTTCAAAGGCAGCTGTCATCATCTGGTAGCTTCTGTTTGTCTCTCCCAGTGAACCATAAGCTCCCGGAGGGCAGACTACCAGCTCTAGTTGTTTTACTGCACCCATGACTGACGCAGAAGACCTACTGTTTACTTAGTATCTTCTGATATTTGAAAAGGGAGCTTGTTTTGTGGGCTACTTCACCATTCCAGTACAGCGCAAAGCGACACACTATATCATCCGGCGATACGTGCTTCCTACGGAAGGGAAACACGCCCCACTCAAGAGGAGAAACGTAGGAAGCTCTGCGGAGCCACGTAGCAGCTAGCGACAAAGCCACGGGAATTCGTACTTCAGCACGAGGAAGGGCATACTCACACGGTTCGAGCACGCTAACAGGAGGAGGGCTCCTCACCTCAGCAAAGCCAAATTAACTTTTCTTGGCCCCGCCTGTCATGTGAGCCTCACAGTGCACTCGGGCTCACTCCGCAGCAGGAAACGCACCTCACTATCCAGCCCCTCTCCTGTTAGCCGGCCAGGTGTGCCTCACATCTAGATGAGGAGAGGGCTGGGCGCAGTGTGGGGAAGAGACACTTCTGCAGGATAGCCCGGCAGGGCGCGGCAGGGGACGCTGGGGTGCGGACCGGCCGCCGGGAGCCCCCGAGGGGGCGCGGGAAGGGGAAGGGGCTGCGCGCGCACGGCGAGGGCAAGGGGGACGCGGCGGCCAGAGGCCCGGCAAGGAGGCGTCCGCGCGGGCCGAGGCGGGGCGGTGCCCCGGGAGGCCGGGGACCGCGAGCTCGGCGCTTACCCGGGTCTCTTGGCGCGGCGCCGCTGGGGGCGTCCTCGCGCAGCTGCGGGAACAGGAAGTCCCGGGCGGCCTGGAGGTCCTGGAAGTGGCAGAACTGGACAATGGAGCAGGACATAGTTGTGGACGGCGCCTCGGGGACTCTGCGCCCAGCCAGGCACCGCGGAGCCCGAGCGCGTCAGCCGCGCAGGGGGCGGGGAAGCCACACCGGAAGCTGTCAGCTTGTAGCTTTCCTCCCGCGGTACTGCGCGTGCGTTGCCCAACGCGGGTCATGTGACCTGAAGCTCCACTCCCCGGAGCTACGGAAGCCGGGGTGAAGCAGGATTGCTGTGCTTTCTAGGTTCAACCCGTTAGTCCCCTACCGGGGCCCGGCGCGCGCTTTTAAATCGTCCAGCCAGTTTTAATGACATTTTGCTGCTGAGGCTACTCTGATATTTCAGAGAGAGTAGTGCGGTTGAAGCCAGGGGCAGGTATAAAATAGATATGTAAGCAGTGCATTTTGGAAGGTCAGGAGGTCGAGGCTGGTTGTAAATGTTCCGCCCAGAACTCCCCGTGGGATCGCGGAGCTAACGGTGACACTGTTTCGCTCCGTGTTATACGAAGTTTCCGCCGTCCAATTGAGTCTTCATTTTTATCTCCATCCAGTCAGGTATTTGTGGGTCTTGTCTGTGCCAGGCCCGGCGCTGAGTATCTGAAGCGAGAGCAGGCCCTGCCCAGCTGGTGCTGAAATGCGAGTGACAGACGCAGGCGGCCGGCAATTAGCTCATACCTATGGGCCTGAAATTGTGATAATTCTACGAGAGAAAGAAGCACATAGTAACGAGCCACACTGCCTTCCGCCACACATAGTTTCAGCGGGATGCCCAAATCCAAGCGCGACAAGAAAGTTTCCTTAACGAAAACTGCCAAGAAAGGCTTAGAACAGAAACAGAATCTGATAGAAGAACTTCAGAAATGTGTGGACACATACCAGTACCTCTTCATTTTCTCTGTGGCCAACATGAGGAACAGCAAGCTGAAGGACATCCAGAATGCTTGGAAGCACAGCTGGATATTCTTTGGCAAAAACAAAGTGATGATGGTGGCCTTGGGTCAAAGCCCAGCTGATGAGTACAAAGACAACCTGCACCTGGCCAGTAAGAAGTTGAAGGGTGAAATTGGCCTCCTTTTCACCAACTGCACAAAGGAAAAGGTCAATGAGTGGTTCATGAAATACACAGAAATGGACTTTGCCCGAGCTGGAAACAAAGCAGCTTTCACCGTGACCCTGGATCCAGGGCCTCTGGAGCAGTTGCCCCACTCCATGGAGCCTCAGCTGAGGCAGCTGGGACTGCCTACTGCCCTCAAGAGAGGTGTGACCCTGCCATCTGACTATAAGGTGTGCTAGGAGGGCGATGTGCTGACCACAGAGCAGGCCCACGTCCTGAAGCTCCTTGGCCATGAGATAGTCAAATTCAAGGTGACCATCAATTACATGTGGGATGCCCAGTCAGGAAGGTTCCAGCAGATGGAAGAAGATGACTTGCCAGAGAGCACACCTGAGTCTTTAGAAGAATCAGAGACAGAGGGGGAGGCTGGGACTGGACTCAGGACCAAAGTCTTCCAGCCTGTTCTGGTCCCCCTAGACCACAGGACTGCAGCCACCTTTCAGAGGCAACAGCTATTTATTTAGCTGTGGATGAGGACAAGAAAGAGTAATAGGGACTAACTGTTTCCATTAAGAATCCAACTTTGTGTGCAGGTGTCTTCTTGTAGACAGCAAGAGACCCTTGGGGGGCGGGGAAGAGCTTTTTTTTTTTTTTTTTTTAAAAAAAGAAAGACAAAGAAGAAGAAGAAGAAGAACAACAACATAGTGCTATGGCAGAACAGTGGGGAGCCTGGCTGAGTAAGGTGTGCTTCCTTTTGGGTGGGGCACTGTTCTCCAAGGGTCAGGACCTGGCTACCATCATAAACCTGGACATCTCACTTAGCTTGGTGTACTCAGTATCTAATATAAAATCTGGCACATAGAGTGTGCTTAATGATATTTCCTGAAGGAATAAATGAGTGCAAATTTATAGAATACCGATTATTTTAGGAAACACTATTTTTCTTTGAATGTATTGTTCTGTACATTAGCCAATTGGAGAATCAAAAATGCCGTCTTACTGGGTATGGGGGTGCATGCCTGTGATCCCAGCACTCAGGAGGCTACACTGAGTCCAAGCCTATCTCAAAAGAAAGGAAGAAAGAGGGAGTGGTCATGGGGAATGGGTGCAGGCCTTTTTTTTTTTTATGAGCTTAATATATTTATTGAGGGAAAGAAAGCTCCTGTCCCAGAGAGGGACATGAGGGAGGCCCAAGGGGGTTGTCCCCAGGAAGCTGTTTCTTCCAGGGACTTTTATAGAGGAAAGCCATGTGGTAAGGTGGGTCTAAGGTGGTGGAGAAGACATGGGACCTCGCTTAGGTGGGCATGAGGTGCAATGTTTGAAGCATAAAAATTTGCTACCTAGGCAAGTCCCAATCCACAATTTATGAAAGAAAAAAAAAAAACTCATACCTCCATCCAATGATCTCAGCAGGAACCTCCTAATGATACAGAGAAACCAAAATGACACAGGGAGAAAAACTGATCTCCTGACCTAAAAAGCACCTGGGATGAGTTCATGTTCTCTAAAACTGAAGAATGAATTTTAGGAACAAACAGAGGATATGAGCAGAATATATTTATTGAAGGAAAGCTCCTGTCTGAGAGGGAGACAGGATGGGGCCCTGAGTGGGGTTGTCCCTGGGAAGCTTTCTCTTTCAGGGACTTTCATAGAGGAAAACCATGTCGTGTGATTGGTCTAAGGTGTGGAGAAGACAAGGGAACTTGCTTAGATGGGCATGAGGTGGGACAAAACTATGGTTAACCAATGAGATTACAAGCACCATTGCTCAGGTAAAATTGATTAAATCCAGTACCAAATGGGGAAACGAGTCACGTAGCAAGCAGGTATGGATATGGGACAGGGTCTCTTCTTGTTGGGGGTTTGGCTAGTGACTCACTTGGGCTCTTTCAGAGTGATTGATACCTATTTAGAATATCAATCCCTGATGCCCATCCCTAGGGAATTATGTAGGTGTGTTTCTTCTTTTGTCTTGGTCTTGAGGTCTGTCCCATATGGGAGTGTCTGTCTGTTCCAAGTTGCAAAGCCACCTTGTCTTCCATCTTGTCTCCTTGAGGGCCCAGCCCTGTCTGACTGATATAATATTTCTATCTAATTCAGCTGCCCTCTGAAGAAGTAACCCAAACTGCTGTGAGAGAACTGTGGGTGATGACCACTCTAACTTCTTCAGGCTGAAAAGGGTTGTAACCAGCAATTAGAGATAATTTCCAGAAGTTTTATCTAAAGGCCCTCAATAGACACCAGGCATTTGCATCTTGGATAGACTTATAGCTCTGAGTCTGGAGGAGACAAAGCTGAAGAAACAAACAACAGGATAATTATGAAAAAGATAAGTCAGAACTTTTTGTAAGTCCATTAGCAGATAGATATCTCTTAAATGTGGGTTCAATTGCTTTTATCTTCCATGGCCATTGGATATTGTCTCAAATAAACTGGCCTACTCTTATGTCTCACCAACTCTACCATTACTGGGGGTACATGAATTGTCAGATCTAGGGAAAACACTGAGAACTCTCCAGTTTGCAGGTAGGCAAATGTCTAGGTAACTGACAAATCTGCATGAGCATCTATTAAAAGTTTAACAGGCATTCTTCTTACATTGGCAGTTAACATGGGTCCCCTCAGGCTGAGAGGGGAAGACCCATGACCACCTCAATCTATCATGATTTCCTCTGACTCCATCGTGAACACTTTCTTTTTTCCTTCTCTAGCAGCTTTGGACATTTTTACTTGAAATGCCCCTTCTTTCTGTCTGGATCCAGGGAAGTATAACTTTTCCAGTTCCTGAATGGCCTTCTTTCCTGTAGGATGCTCGTATGACCGCTCTCATTTTCCATCTATAATTCCATTCTGTATCCTATCTACTATGAAACACCTCAACTGAGACCAGTTCATTCCTGCAAATCCTTCTAACTTCTGCAGCTTGTGTCAGATACCTGGGGCCCACTGAGCAAGATACTTTTTGGTTTTAAGGCCTCCTGCAGGCAGCCCTTCCCAAGGAAGGTGATGGCAACTTCTCCTGTAGTGGATTTAGAGGAAGCATCTTGCCTAGGGGAGTGAGTGCGATGATCCTGAGAAGGCTCGACCCACCTGGGCTATATGAGGTAGACAGTTAAGGCCTTACTATGTCTCTAGACAAAATCTGGTGGATCCCATAAAAGAAATCTAAAAGGAATCAAGCATATTCACTAATGGTTTTACCTGTGTGATTATTTGTGTTTTGGTATTTTGTAAGAAAGAACAAATTTTCTGAGAAATTAGAGCATTAATTAATCAAAGCATTAACATTCAAGCTAACAGGTAAATTAATAAACTTTTTTGAGGCATAGCAATTGTAACTCACTAGCCCTTAGACCTCTTTATTTATGGAGTCTGACAGTTTGTTATAAGTCCCTCTAGCTTTAGTAAGAGAGGTCACACATGTATTTACTATCACCATGAAAAACCTAAATTACATCAGAAATCAACCAGATGAAGTTATACATTTA
The DNA here is from genome assembly GCA_004027165.1 of Ctenomys sociabilis. Classification (NCBI taxonomy): domain Eukaryota; kingdom Metazoa; phylum Chordata; class Mammalia; order Rodentia; family Ctenomyidae; genus Ctenomys; species Ctenomys sociabilis. The sequence continues at coordinate 17,820 of PVKA01027789.1, read as the reverse complement.
TCATTAAATATATAGCATTCAGTCAGATTAAACCAATTAAATACCTTTTAAGTCTTGTACATGAACAACAATATATAACATTTGTAAAAATCAGTCTCAGCATCGTCTTGATTAGTAAGCAACCTGAATATATTGTAGTATCTCAGTTACAGCTAAAGCAATGCATCTTCTAAAGTCTGTTTCTATTGAGATACGATGACTGGAAGGAAAGTCAGGGTTGGAGAAGGACAAAGAGGCCTGTGCCAATGTCCGGCAATAGGCTGGGTTTTCATATGCAAGCATAGACATCTGCATTCAGGAGATAGGAAGAGAGCTCTGACCAGAATAAGAGGAGGTTCCCAGGTAGATGCAGATTCCACAGCATCCATTCCTCTGGGTTAGAGCACCTGGTGGTTATTAAGTGAGAGATGCTTGCTGAGGATGCTGCAGCAGATCGGGGCTAGTTCTCTACCACAGTCTTAAGTGGATGCATTGAGCTGCAGAATGTCAGCAGAGGGTGACAGGAGGGGACTTGGGATCTGGAGACTTCTAGCTGTCTCAGCATACCCTTGGGCGATGTGCGTTGCCTTCCTGGGCTTTATGTCTTGTTCTGGGATCTAAGACCAACACCAGGGCTATGTAGATTTTGGCAAGATACTGGTAAGGGCGAAGTCTTGGGGTTGAACTGCCTGAAAGGCACTGAGAAAAAGGCCTGAGCAGACAGGAGTAGGCACGAAGACACTGGGCACCTCTGAAAGGGTAGCAGATAAGCAGGGAGTCTCTGAAGGTCAGCTCGAGCCAATGGTGTGTGGGCAGAAGCCAAAGCTTTCTACTGTGAATTTCAGTTCAGCAAACATCTGTGGATGGCACGTTATGCCCTGGATGCTGTGGTGTGCACTCTGGGACGATGGGGACGAATGCTCCGTGCCCACTACCTGGAGCAGGCATGGTGTTCAAGCCCATGCGGGAGCAGAGAGTGGCCAGGCCATGGGGCTGGTGTCTGCAGGCAGTGGGAGGAATGAAGATGAGATGGGTCACTGGGTTTGCTGTGTGGGGAAGGTTAAGGCAGAGCCAAGGAAACATCACAGACTGATTCAAGGTCATGGTGCGCTTGAGAAGTTCAAGTGGCACTTTCTGGTTTTATCCCCCTAGGTGAAAAGTGTAGGCAGCTGAAGAATTTCAAGGAAGAGGTGGCAGTATGCAGGACGACTGAGCCAGAAACCCCAAAGAGTTGCAGCAGTGATGAAGGATGGCATGCTGGAGGGCAGGCCATGGGGCTTGGACATGCAGTTAGATGCAGGCAGTGCGGTGGGAGGACAAGATCTGCCATGACGTCCTGTGTTCCGTCCAGGGACCTGGAGGTTGAAATGCTGCACCATAACTGAGAGTCAGGTTACTCTTGTTTTCAATAAACATTTTTAAAAAGTGAGAATACAAAAGGAGGAGTAGCTGAAGTCAGTGGAGAATGGAATGAATTTCATCCTGGATTCCTTAAATTTGAAGATTCCATGCAAGAGGTCAGTTTAAAGACAAGTTATTTCTCATTAACAGAGGTTAAAAATGTGGAGCTCAGGGGTCCCAGGCCTGTGGAAGTTGCCCACACAGAGGTTTTATGGAAAGGTGATTAAAAGTGCTGGTGGTGTCTCGTGGCATGAAGGTGCGGCTGGGCCAGACAAGCAGGCTATGGGAACAGCAAAGAAAAGAAGTTCCCGTACAAGACGTGCTCACCTGCAACTCCAGCGCTCGGGAGGCTGCGGCAGGTGCAGTGCTTTGAGTTTGAGGCCATCCTAGGCTATAAAGTGAGTTCCAGGCCAGCCTGAACCGTATAGTGAAATCTCGTGTCAAAAAGATAATAACAAAGAACAAAAAACCTAGTAAAGGAAACAGGAAAGAAGTAGTCAGGGAAGGAAACCATGCCGAGAGGACGGTGCCACAGAACCAAGGAGCAAAAGGAAGCAAGGGGTGCATCTGTGGTACTGAGTTGATAAGGAATTGAAGGGGGCAGGGCTGGGAAGAGATGAGTGTGTGCGAGTGTCAGCCCACCGAACAGCCAAGCTCTGCTTCCCTGGAGAAAACGTGTAGCATTCCTTCAGGATCAAACTATTTTCTGATAGACACAGAGGCAGTGGCAATGTTTTTCTGTAAATACAACTAAAGGAGAAACTTTTTGAAAGAGTTTTCCTTAGGCGGGCACTGACGTTATGAAAAGAAAAATTCCCTTTATCAAATACTATGTTTTATTGTTTTTTTTAATGCAAGAAGACACATTTATAGTGTCAACATTTTCCATTACTTGTATTAGATTAAAGTCTACTTTAGGACATGGAAAAGAGATATTAGCATCAGGTAGTAGCAGTACTGGTTTCATTCAGGCATAATAATATGCCCAGATGACCACACGTCTCTTCTTTTCTCTCTGTCATGCATTTGACACAACCAAAATAGATCCTTAAAAGATTCTGTGAAATGAAGGAATGTCCCCAATGTTGTTAGGTAGCTGAGTGACGATTAATCTGCAATCCTCTACCTCAGTGGTGCCACAGCCTCTCCCCCTTCAGTCTCTTTACTTGTGGGTGCTTCGCTCCCTGCGTGTGGTGCCGTTCCCCCTCCAGTCCCGTTCCCAGAGCCTTTTCTTTCTGTGAGTGGCATTGCCTGTTGCTGAGCTCCTGTGTTCTCAGGGTCCACAGCAGTACCCTTCCCACTTCTCAGGAGTTAGTCACCAAGTTCTAGGGATGTGGCTTCTAAGATGTCTCTCATACGGGGCCCCTGCCAGCCACTGCTTCTCCTCCTGACACCCACCCTTTCAGCCACACATTCTGCTGGTTTTGTCTTAGGCAGAGGTCTAATTGCATCATTCAGTAAATCCTCAGTGGCACTTGGATTTATTGTCTCATTCATTCATTCATTCATTCAAGCACTGTGTGTCCGTGAGGAGACCCAGCAGCTGGAGTCTGTATGGCTAGAGGTATGATGGGTGATTTATCATTATTTTTAAATGTGTTACAGTACAGGACACATTGCCACGAATCCCCCTCAAATTGTCCCCCTTGCATTAAATACACTTAGCATTTCCACCACTTTCTGAAGCAGTGAAAAACCTCTCATGTCTTTACAATGGCTTCTCAGAGCCATCTGACAGAAAGACAGGCTCAGGAGAACACGACCATGACCCATGCGGGTCTGGCCTGGTGCAGCTTTCTGGGTGGATCTTCCTCATGAAAAGAGAGGCTCTGAGGTGTGCGTCACCATCATGACAACAACCAACTCAAGATGAGACTCGAGAGAAGCAGTGTTGCTCCATCCTACCCTGAGGAGACCTCGTACTGGAGGTGCTGGGAAACAACTAATGCCCCGAGGGTGCAGAGCGGGGGCAGCAGCCCCGGAGGGTGGCAGAGCTCTCTGAGGTGGCACACACGTGGGCTGAGTGCCGGGACCAGGGGCTCCCACTGGCTGAGGAGCGGGCAGTGCGTGGTGAGGGAGCTCCCGGGCTGAGGACCGAGTTCATGGAACTGGGTCAGCAGCACCTCTGGGGACACACAGCCCTGTCTCCAGGAAAGAGAGGTGATGCATGTGCCGCAGGGTGAGCCCAGGGAGCTGGCCCGAGGGGTTTTGAACTTCCTCAGATTTCATCTCCTTCCAGAGACAGAGCTAGTTTGCGCCAAGGCAGGCGGGGCTTCCTTGCTCCTCGTTAGCCAGCCTCACTGGCACCGCTCCAGGCAGAGGGTGCGGGCAGGAGGCCAAGACGTCCGCCCAGCTCCCGGGATGGGGTGCATTGCGCACCTCACACAGGCAGGAGTCCTTCCTGTCGGGCTCGCAGTTCAGCTGTTCCTCACCCAAGCTTTCCTCAACACTGGGGCATTGGCCTAAGGGCTTCTCCCCACATTCTTCTTGGTGTCCCCGGGTCCTCTCCATCCCCCATCGCCCTGCCTGGCACCAGGCCATCCCCGCACAGTCGGTGCCAACTGCCCTGCTGGCAGCCACACCATGGCCTACACAGGACACCTGCAGTTAAGGGTCTACGCTGACATGCAGAGGCAGCAGGTGCAGCTGGAGACGGCCGTGTTAAGTGGAATGAACTGAATACACAAGCTTCGCTGTGGTCTGGTTTCGCTCATAGGAGCAGCCCAACTGCATAAAAGCAGCAAAGTAGGAGATAGATGTGGGGAAATAACATCAGACGGAAGGGGATGGAGAGACGCGAGGAGGGGATGAAGGGAGTTAAGTTGTGCCAGCGCCACACAGGAACAGAAGCACAGACAGCGAAACGTGCACTAATAAAATATCATAATACAGCCCGCTCCATGCCCTACTAAAAATACCAAAACTAAGCACAGTCGCCTGTTTGTGGTCACTATTCTTGGGACATATGTAAGCACTCTAATGCTGCTGCAGGACTTCCTGGGCATCGGTTATGTTCTCTTTGATTAGTAATCCATGAGGTCTTTCACCAACCAGCAGAGACGGGACCTCTTCTGAGAAGTGCCTGGCTTTCTGGGCCAAATGCATCGTTGTAGACCTTGCTTGCTTTTTTCATCTGTACTCCTAGGATCAGCACCTTGACGGGCTAGCTGCGTTTCCGACGCCCCCACTAGATGGCGGTGGTCTCAAGGGCAGGCCTTGAGACCGGCCTGCTTCAGGGATGTTCACTTGTTCAGCCTCTTTTTCCTAAGTACTGCCCCTGCTAGGTACCTTCTAGCCAGTCACCCACACGGAGCACACTCAGCACACAAAAGTGTGCGTGGCTGTGCACACTGGCCCAAGGGGCAGACACGGAGGAATTCCACTGGGACGTGTGACCTTGAGGACAGTGTAAGAACAGAAGGATAGGTGGGGCTGTCCTGGGCACCAGGGTGGGGCTCCCTGAGAGGATCACCCACACTGAGGCCAGAGGGCGTGGGAGATGTTAGCCAGGCTAAATACTAGCTAAGGTAGAATGGGGGTGGCCAGGCCAAGCATTCTCAGGCACTGGGCAGTAGCTCCTAAGCCAGGATGGTAGGACACAGGATGTGGGGGAGCTGATGGGGTGTGGGGGTGGGAGTGGGCAGGGGTGGGGTGTTAGAGATTCTTGGAGATTATATACACATATTATATGTACGTTATATAATATATATTATATATAATGTATATATATGAACACTGGGCTGGCAAGATAGCTCCGCAGTCCTGGGTTTGCTGCCCGGTACTGCATGCTGTGTCAGCCTCATCCTGGATGCACTAAGCCAGCCGCTGAGCCCTTGAGTGTGATGGCACACAGCTGTAATCCCAGCACTAGGGAGGCTGATAGCAGGAGGACCGCTAGGAGTCTGAGCTATATGGTGAGACCCTGTACCAGACACATACATTACAAAAAGAGAAAGAAAAAGGAAAACACAAAATAGTAAAAAAAAAAAAAAAAAAAAAAAAAAAAAAAAAAAAAAAAAAAAAAAAAAAAAAAAAAAAAAAAAAAAAAAAAAAAAAAAAAAAAAAAAAAAAAAAAAAAAAAAAAAAAAAAAAAAAAAAAAAAAAAAAAAAAAAAAAAAAAAAAAAAAAAAAAAAAAAAAAAAAAAAAAAAAAAAAAAAAAAAAAAAA